>CAIGRB010048198.1:38951-55355 GCA_903798255.1 Fraxinus quadrangulata | reverse complement strand
AAGATTGACCTTTCTCAATCGAATGATCAACTGAATTGTTATATTACCCACGTTGTACTTAGGGCTTATAATATCGCTATGGTTTCTTGGTAGTGCATGTGCTAGAGATATGTGTGGTGACAAAGCCTTGTTCTCTTCTCTAGATGATTGGAATGACGGTGTTGTTAATTTTGGAGATGGGACTACTGTACCTATACTTGGTAAACGTGTTGTTATTATATTTGGACTACCTGTTATCTCAGATATGCTTTATGTAAAAGCATTAAAGTCCAACTTGTTAAACATTAGTCAAATATGTGATGCTAATTTCGAGGTTAGTTTTGTTCAAAAAAGATGTATCGTGTATGATTCTACTAGTAATGTTGTCCTCGAAGGTGTAAGAATTTCAGATAATTGTTATGGAGTGCTTCCTAATTCTAACTACGTGTGCAGTAGTGCCAAGATTGATGTAACTAAACTGTGGCACCGACGGCTTGGTCATATGAACTATAAAAGTTTGTCTAAACTCGCCAAAAAGGAACTTGTAAATGGCTTACCTAAACTTGAAATATTGATACCACTGTATATGGCCCGTGTCAACAAGGTAAACAACTTAGAGTTCCTCATAAACAAACTTTTAAGATTTTGACAAGCAAGCCACTTGAATTACTCCATATGGACTTAATGAGACTATCAAGGATCAAAAGTCTTGATGGTAAACGGTATATATTGGTTGTGGTTGATGATTTTTCTCGATAGACATGGATTAAGTTGTTGAGAGATAAAACTGAGGTGTTCGGTCTTATCATCTCATTGTGCAAGAGACTTAGGATTGAGAAAGAATTTACCATATTACGAATTTGTAGTGATCATGGAAAAGAGTTTGAAAACTTTAATCTTAAGAACTTCTGCTTGGAAGAGGGAATCCAACATGAGTTCTCCTCGCCGATCACTCCACAACAGAATGAGATAGTTGAGAGGAAAAATTGTGTGCTTCAAGAAATGGCAAGAGCCATGCTTCATGGTAAGGATCTAGCTATGCATTTTTTGGGGGAAGCCATCAACACTGCATGTCACATCGTTAATAGGGTTTATCTTAAACCTAAAACTGATATGACACCATATAAGATTTGGAAAGGTAAACGACCTACTGCCAAGTACTTTCGTGTGTTTGGCAGCAAGTGCTATATACTAAGAGATAAAGAAAATTTAGGCAAGTTTGATTCTAAAATTGTTGAGGGAGTCTTTCTAGGATATTCTAGAAATAGTCGTACCTATCGTGTATACAATTCTCGTACACGGGTTGTGATGGAGTCCATCCATGTAGGGGTGGATGATGCTTGTAGTGAGGGAGAGATTGGACGCGATGGGGGTGGAGCTGGAACACTTGAGTGTTGATCCTGTCATGGTTACTGAACTTAAAGAAACTCCCGTTCGTGATCCCCCATGTACTTCTAATGGTTTAGATACTCCTAATAAGAAATCCAGACCTGATGATAAAACTAAACCTGCTAAAGAACCCTCATCCCGTGTTAAGACGAATTATCCTAAAGTGAATATTATAGGAGATTTGGATGAAAGAATGAGATTTCGTAAGAGGGTGTTGAACAATCTGACATATGCTAGTTATGTTTCTCAGATTGAGCATAAGAAAGTAGAAGAAACTCTTAGGGATGAATGTTGGGTTAACGCGATGCATGAAGATCTAAATCAGTTTGTGAGAAACAAAGTTTGGGATCTAGTTCCTAGGCCCGATGATTGTAATGTTATAGGTACTAAGTGGATATTTAAGAATAAAATCAATGATCAATGTACTATAACTAGAAATAAGGCTAGGTTAGTAGCCCAATAATATACTCAGGTCGAAGGAGTTGATTTCGATGAAACATTTATCCTGGTAGCTAGGCTTGAATCCATTAGAATGTTTCTGGTTGTTGCTTGCACTTTAGGTTTTAAATTATATCAAATGGATGTCAAGAGTGCTTTCTTGAATAGAATACTTCAGGAAGAAGCCTATGTTGAACAACCTAAAGGGTTTATTGATCCTAAATATCCACATTATGTTTATAGGTTGAATAAAACTTTATATGGTCTGAAATAAGCTCTTAGAGCTTGGTATGATAGGCTTACTGCATATCTTATGGAACATGATTTCTTGAGTAAAAAAAAATTCATACAACAAATTATAAACTGGAAATTTCACCAAGGCTAAAATGTCGAGGCCTACATATGACTTTGACACTTTTCTTTTGTCAACAAATATATCATGTAATTGATTTGCAACTCTTTTGCGAGTGAATGATTTTACAATCTTTGTTCATATTGATAGCTATTAGGATCAAAGTAAGATAGAGTTATTTTGTTTTAAGAAACTTTACCTTGATTTTAAGGATGTACTTTTGTCCCTCCTAAAGCTGGAAAAATCATTTGACTGAAATGATAATCTACAAAATGTGAAGTAAGTAAGAAATCTAGTTCAAGGTACCTAATAATGGATGATGAATTAAAACCAACATAAATTTCGAGTCTTTGTTGGAGACTCATTTCGTACATTGTAGGGGTGAAATTGGTACTCAAATAGCACAACTAAAATCTCGTATGTGAGAAATATTTGGTTCATGACCAAATATAAATTGCAAACATGAATATTGATAATAAGTAGTTAGTCTCATACGACCTATAATACAACATGTAATATGGCATGAACCAAACAAAAGTTGGGGTTTTATTTTCAAGAGTAATAATTTAGCAATTTATTGTATACATTTGATAAATGACTCCTCTAATCAATTTTGTGTATGGACATGAGTCACTGAATGTTCAATGACATTCTCAATTGACATGCAATGCTCATAAATGCCTCTGATCAAAGCTCACTAGCATTATCAAGACAAATTGTTTTGATTGAGTAATTTGAAAATGGATCTCGCAATTTTATGATTTGAGCAAGTAGTCTAGCAAAAGTTACATTTCTAATCGAAAGTGGGCACGCTGGGATCATCTAGTAGGAGAATCAACTAAGGCGATAAAGTAACAAAACAATCAACATGGTATATGTATCGATCCACATATATCTCCATAAATTCTTTCTAAGAAAGTTGGATATTCAACATTGACCTTTGTAACAGAAGGTCTAATGACTAACTTACCTTATAAACAAGCAACACGTGGATAATCATTAGGTAAAAGAATCTTATAGTTCTCTAGAGGATGTCCACGTGAATTGTTAATTATTCGGTGCATCATTATAATTCTTGGATGTCAAAGTTGATCATGCCAAATTACAAAATTTTGGGCCTTCAAACTTCAGGTTCGTGATAATATTTGACTCAATCCTTTTTATTAATGTATATACATGCCTGAAGGGAGTGCTTTGCTTCTCATCAGATACAAAAGAAGTTATGCAAATACATTCTATATTATTTTCTTACATCGTCTCAATATGATATTTATTACAACGGATATATTTAAAACTAAATAAATTTCTTCTAAATTTATTGAAACAAATTGCATCGTCAAAATATAATTTTGTATTATTTGATAAAATAATACAAACTCTTCCGGAGCCTTCAATGATCTTTGATGCACTTGATATCGTATTAATATTATTTTATGTTAATGTTAAGTCCAAAAAACACTTTTTATCTTGAAAAATATTATGTGTAGTTACACACACTATCAACTAAACTGGTATCTTGGTAATTCATCCTGAATTTATAAACATGATAAAATAAATAATTTTAAAAATTAGTTATGTAATCAGAATAAGTTAAGCAATACTTTAATCAACTAGAAATAGTTTAACAATACAAAATCTCAAACTTTAAGGAAAAATAAGAAAAAAATATTTCATACTAACTTTTAAATTAAAATAAACAATTAAGATATTGAAAAATAAATTAATCAATATTATCGAGAACACCGCCTCTAATCAAATGCTCCATTTGGGTCAACAAAATTAGGGATGTCCAAGTGAGTCACATCAATTGAACCGTCAAAATAAATAAGAATTATCTCCACTTTTTCTTTTTCCTTGATTGATTTTTCGTAGTGAACCACAAGATGCTTTGCTATACGACAAATACGTGCCCATTGTCTTTTCATTCTACATGTGAAAAAACTTTATTTGTTCTCCTTTGAGGATGAGTTGTTTTCATTTGTTTTTGTGCTTCATAAAGCTATAGCCTTGTCGCTAATATTTTTGTTAATTATTTCATCCATAATCTCCTCCACCTTCACGTCCACATCCACGCATGCTTCTGTGTCCACGTCTACATCCATGTGCATTTCTTAATATTTTATTTGATTAAGGTAATATAGTATCATTTGCTTCACGAAATGATACATAATTAGTTGGACGATATTTCATCAACAATCCATTATTTTGTTCAGCTATCAAATAGAAAATATATGGGTTTTGTTTTGAGAAACCATGCTCACGATATTGCAAGTGCAGAAGCACATTCGAGGCATGCAAGGTTTTTTTCCAGCATATCTTCATCAATAGTTTTTTCTCCTCTCCAAGTTAATTTTGAATAGCTCTAAGTTATCACAATTTTGAAATCCTGCAAACGAAGATGCATATATTCATGACGGATTTTAGAGAGGACTACAACACTCTAATGGTCAAATCTTTCAGTCAAAGTTTTTCAAAGAATTTGTCGATCCTTCAAGGTGATGTATTAAATTTTCAATCCACCATTGAGATGGAGACAAAGGAAAATAAGTGCTCTTGCATGATTCAGTAGATATTCTTTATTTTCTTCTTTTATTATCTTTCCCAAACCTTTTGATATAAGATGAACCTTAGCATGAGGAATCGATGACAAACATTTTTTGTCAGATAAATCAAGTGTAAAAATTTCAAGTTTAGCGATGTTCGTCATTTGAATAACTATTCAATCAAATAAAAAACATAATCAATTCTTGAAAAATATGATTAACTATGATATACTCATATAAGAATCAATGCCCATATGATATAAGTTAAATATTTTTCTTCAGGAATATGCACATATTCATAAATTACACATGATATATTATTTGAGACATGTACTACTTTGAGAGCACAAGAAAATATAATTATCATCAATTTGTTTGAAAATTGATATTTTACCATTGTTTTCAAAGAGAAATATATCAATATTATTTTGTAAATTGAAATTGTAATATCATGTTCTTCATAAGTAAGTAATATTTTTGTAAAATATTATTAATGTTTTGCTACATGTGGTGCTACATCAAACTATTATTTGAAAATATTAACTCATTAGGAACATGTATTCTAATAGAATGATAATATTTGCATGTTGTGCTTCTTCAAGAGCAATAATGCGATACATTATGAATTAAAGTTTGCACAATGATATACATTATTAATTTTCATGGATAGTAACTAAAACATATTTTGCATAATCATAACATTAAAAATTGGCACATAATAATTGCCAACCCGAGTAACACTGTTCCAATAGTGACGGGCACATAATAATATGTTGCTGATCAAGTCATTATGCACAAGTAATCACATTATGCAATATTCTATTGACGGACACATACAGAATCAATGTTCAAATCATTGGAATATGAAAATTGCTCAAAAAAATTACTATGTGCACAAGTAATATCCCAATCATAATCGTAACAAATAAAAAGTTTAAACATAAAAATAGGATAATGACGGGCACAATCTATAGGTGGCTTCACAATTCTTGCATGTTTGTTTCAAGTGATGACGCCTACCTTAAATTTTTTTTTTCTTACCCTCATCACAATTACCATATTTACACGTAGTTTCCCTTTTCCCTCTTGTTTTAAACACACATACTAAGTGTCTATGTGTATACATTAACACACGCAAATCATACATGAATCTAAGAAGTTTTAATTTGTGTCTTGTGACTTACATATAATTTTATAGAAAACTTACAAATTTAATAATTTAGTGTGTAAACGAGTCGAGTTCAGATTCAATTTTTTGCACAAAAAAAAAAAATAAATAAATAAAGAACTATATAAAATTTAGATTTAAAAATATATCTAAATTTTATATAGTTCTTATTTTTTTTTTTCGCCCAATTAACAATTGCATGCTTAGTAAAAATGGAAACAAACCAGAATAAATGTATGAAATAGAAGAGGAAGAAGATTGACTTCTTCATGTGTTTCAATGTTAGCATACATTCATACTCATAAAGTATAAATAAAAATAAGCAAGCAAATGCACATACATACACTACCAGGTATGAATGTTGATTCTATTAATATGGGTAAAAAGTTGAAACCGAAAATTCACTATGATCCCATAAAATTCTGCTTGAAGAGAAGCATGATTTTCCATAAAATAATTCAGAAAATAAAAAATAAACAACATAAAATCATAAAAAAATAAACACGAAATTATATACTAAAAATTGTCGCCAAGGAATTAAACCCATAGATCGCAAGTTCAAGTAAAATAATTGTACACTACGTATGCACTTGTATGTATGTATTGATGAATGTATATACTTAAATGGGAAAGACAAGAGTGAATAATTTTATGTAACTGTAGTGTTCAAGAACGACAATATGTGACATCAAGAGACACTTGGAAAGCACTTTTTTCTCTATTTTTTGACTAATTTTGGAAATCTTTTTAATATCTTATACAAATAAGTTTCCCTATTATCTTGTATTTAAGAATTAATAGATTTGCAAACATTTCATTTCATCTAGATGTTGTGTACAATCAAGAGTAACCGTTTAGTTACCTAAAATTCTAGGAACAAAATACATAAACAGAGATTAACTCTAAAATTTATATATTTCACGAATCAGACCATAACATGTTAAGAACTTGCACAACAGTTGCACATAGCTGCATTATTGCTGAATGCTTATATGAAAAATATTATATATGTGCTAGATGCTTCAAAAGATGTAATTATTGTCAGAAAAAAAATGGATAATATATTAGGCATAATATTTTGTATAATGGACCAAAAAATAACAAATCAAAAGGCCCTAACATATAAATTGTTTAGCATTATTTAATTTGTAGGACTTGAACGCGAATCGTAAGCTCTTTTTTTTCTTGAAGATATAACCAAATTTTCATAAATGATAGGTTGGCAACAAACCCGTTACCATATTTACTCCAAGTCTCCCATTAACATCTTGTTTTAAACATACACTAGGTTTCTATATATATACATTGACACACACAAATCTAAAAAGTTTTCATTTGTGTCTTGTAACTTTATGTACATTTAATTCTATAGAAAACTATAACATTTAACAATTAATTTTGTAAATGAGGGGTGTGATTCATAATTACCAATTGAGTTCATATTCAACTTTTTGCATAGAAAAAAGAAAACAGAACTATATAAAATTTCAATTTAAAATCCACTCAATATCACAATAAATCCCCTAATGAGTAAGCACATGCTTAGTTAAAATGTAAACAAACCAGAATAAATGTACGATAAGGAAGAAGATGGGTTATTGCATGCATTTCAATGTTTAACCTATATTATGTTGGAATTGGTTAAGTATAAAACTATGAAAATTTGACTTTCATGTTAACTTCGGCTAAATATTCGGACTTCATCTGATAGTCAAATTATGAAAATAAATAGACTAACTTATTCTACTCGTCGAGTAGATTGTTGTGATATATTTGGAATTCAAAACAAATTTCAGATAAATGAGAAATTGCGGTCTAAATATGGAAATGAAAGAGAGGAAAACTGGTTGAGAATTGTCCAACTCCGTCGCTTGCCTAGCCCTCGAACAATGAGGCTGTCGCTCGATCAGTGAGGCTTTCGCTCAAGTGACAGGCGATAGGTTCTTAGTTTTTATGCTCGAGTAACTCACGACAACAGCAAATTCTACGACTCTTGACAAATGTTGCTGAGTTTTGAAGCGTGTCTCTTCACTCACAACATTGTCTCCTTATAAATAAGACCATTGGGGATGTTTCTTACTACATCCTAATGATATGCAATCACAGAATGACATAAAATTTGAGTAGTAGCTTTATATTTGATTTCCATTTGGTTAAACGGACTTCGTTTCGATTTTAACTTATTCTACTCCTTCTCAGATCTTGATTTTTGTTTGTTTACATTATGTTTTGTGAAACCATAAATGAATACGGTTAATAATACCGACACTTCTTCGAATATGGGAACTTCGAAAGGAGTTGTACGTAACTTGCTTCCCAAAGTTGTGATTCCTCCGGTTGCGGCTGCCTCTCCCACATTTCAAACAAATTCCATTCCATATGGAGATAAACTGGAGAAGTTCAGTAGGGTTGATTTCAAGAGATGGCAACATAAAATGTTCTATCTCACAACCCTAAATTTGGCAAAATTCTAGAAGGAATATGCTCCCATCGTGCAAGAAAGGAAAAATAACTTGATAGCATTGGATGTTTGGAAACATTCTGACTTCTTATGTAAGAGTTACCTACTAAATGTGTTAGAAACACATTGTATAATGTGTATAGTTCCATGAAGTTTGCAAATGAACTATTAGAATCCTTGGAGAAAAAAATATAAGACTGAAGATGTCATAAGTAAGAAGTTCATTGTGAGAAAATTCTTGGACTACAAATGGTAGATTCAAAGAAGATTATCAGTCTAGTACAAGAATTGTAGGTAATTCTTCATGACATTCACGAGGAAAACATGTCTCTAAGTGAATCATTTCAAGTGACTACAATTATCGAGAAATTTCCACCTATGTGGAAGGACTTCAAGAATTATGTCAAGTATAAGCGCAAGAAGATGAATATTGAAGAACTCATCGTCCGTTGAGAATTGAAGAAGATAATCGAAATTTGGATGAGTATGTTGGGAGTTATATATCACAAGTTAAGGCTAATGTAGTGGAATCAAAGAACAAGAGACGGAAGCATTCCGCCGAATCCTCCAAGCAGAATGCAAAGAAGTCCAAGGACAATTTCTCAAATTGTGGAAAAGCCGAATATCGCTCTATTGATTGTCATAAATCTAGAAGCAAGCCCAAACGAATATCACCGGATATGATATAATAATTGATGGTATATCAGTTATAAACTTGTCGACCATTATTTCATAATGTAACAATGTTGGAAATCGTATAGAATGGTGGGTGGATACGGGTGCTACCGGTCATATTTGTGTCGACGAAAGAATGTTCTTATCATACACTCCAATTCTAAGTAATTCAAACCCACTAGTTATTTAAATCCGAATATCAAATCCGATTGCATCATACCAATTTTTTTTTTTCTCAATCAAATCTCAGGTTTTAACTCACTTCCTCAAACTTTCTTTTCGACCCTTGTAGCAAGCTTTAGGTTGATGCTCTTGGTTGTTGTACCGGGTTTCAAGATACTCCAACGGACTTAATAACTCAAGTAAAAAAGGCTACGAAATGAGGCCTAAGATTCAATAAGTACAATATCATTTTTTTAAGCACAACAAAACTATATGGGGCTTAGATTCTTAGCATACGGTCATTATCTATCTTATATTTGGTAAAAGACACTCCACACAATTGTTTTCATATGCATGGAATCAACCAACTTTTTAGAAAATATCTTTCACCGACTCGACCACCCCGAACTTATCTTGCAATGTGTTAAGTGATAAAGAATGTAGGTTGATATAAATTTTCAAACAACTCACAACCTAGTTTTACCAATTCAAAAATATTTCTACCAATCAACCATTTCAACATCTAGACAACAATTAATCATGACCATTGTACTTAAAGTAACATAAGATCTCAAATGGACAAGCAAATATTCAAAATTGACTTTTGGGGCATATTACTCCGGCTTTTCAAGAATGGATGACTTCTCTTTCGAAAAATCACCTCCCAAGTATGGTTTTAGCCTATGCCCATTAACCTTGAAGTTCCCATTTTCTTCATGATAAAGCTCGACCACTCCATATGGAAAACAAATTAGCTATGGTGAAAGGTCCTAACCATCTAGAATGAAGTTTTCTGGGTAATAATCGAAGTTGAAAATTGTAGAGAAGAACTTGTTGCTTGTAATGGTGAAAGTACCCGACCATTCTGGGAAACAATCGGAGTCTAGAATTGAAGAAAAGAACTAGTTGCTCAACAAAGAACTCCCACTTTACAATGTGTTTGTCATGCCATATCTTTGTTTTTTCTCTATAAATCCAGGCATTCTCATATGAATCAAGATGGAGTTCATCAAGTTCATTCAATTGAAGCAATATTTTCTCACCGGTCAATTTCTCATCAAAATTTAATGCTTTAATTACCCGATAAGCCCGATGTTCGAATTCGACCGAGAGATGACAAGCTTTCCCTAATAAAAGGTGGTAAAGAGACATACCAATACAGGTTTTGAAGGCGGTGCTGTAAGCCCATAATGCATCATCCAATTTCTCGAAATAATCTTTTCTCGAGGCGTTCACCGTTAACTTGAAGAATCTTTTTTCACCAGCCATTTTCTCATCAAAATTTAATGCTTTAATTATTCAATAAGCTCGATGTTAGAGTTTGACTAGCAGATGACAAGCTTTCCCTAATAAATGGCGATAATGAGACATTTTGAAGGTGGTGCGGTAAGCCTATAATACATTATCCAATTTCTTGGACCAATATTTTCTCGAGGCGCTCACGCTAACTCGAGAATCCTCTTCAACCCCTATTCAAAATCTCAACTTGGCAATTAGTTTGGAGATGATAGGGATGGCTACCTGATGTTTCATTCCATACTTGGTTAATAGTAAGTGAAGAGGCAATTGTAAAAATGTTTGCCTCCATCACTAACGATAACTCAGGAGGTGATGTACGATGAGAAAATATTTTTCTTTAAAAAGTTAACTACCACTAGAGCATAACTAGTGGGCAAAGCTACCGCTTCTACCTACTTTAACACATAATCCACTGCCACCAATATGTATTGATTTGAAAATGATGATAGAAAAGACCCCATAAATCAATACCTTACACATTAAAAATCTCCACCTCCAATATAGAATTCAAAGGCATTTCATTTCGGTTGGAGATATTACCACTGCGATGACATCTATCGTGTTTAGAGAAAAGAGTCTGGGCATCTTTGAATAAAATGGGCCAATAGAAACTCAATTGAAGTACCTTTGATGCCGTTTTTATGATACCAAAGTGACCACCGTAGGGAGAAGAAAGACATTGCTCAAGGATTTGCTCCATTTCATCTTTCGGCACACATTGCCTAATGATTTGATTCAGTGCATGTTTGAACAGAAATGGATCTTCCCACAAATAATACTTGACGTATATGAAGAACCTTTTTCTTTGTTGGTAAGAAAGATCCGGAGATATGTTGTTACTAACGAGAAAATTCACATGGTTTGCACACCATGGTGCATGAGTGGCTTGTAGAAGATGCATGATTTGCAAAAGTTGCTCATCGGGGAATACCTCAGTTATCTTTCCATTATCTACCACATCCTCAGCTTTCTCAAGCCTAGACAAATGATCGGTGACAACATTTTCACTCCTCTTCATATCAAGAATTTCCAAATCAAACTCTTGTAGAAGAATAACCCATATAATCAACTAAGGCTTGACATCTTTCTTTGCTAGCAAATATTTGAAGGATGGGTGGTTGGTGTAAACAATCACCTTTGAGCTAATGAGGTAAGAACAAAATTTATCAAATGCAAATATTACTGCAAGCATTTCTTTTTGGTTGTAGCATAATTCAATTGAGCATCGGTCAAATTTCAGCTAGCATAGTAGATAACATACAAGAATGTATCTCTTCTTTGTCCAAAACCACTCCAACGGCATAATCACTTGCATCACCCATAAGCTTGAATGGAAGACTCCAATCCGGAGCTATAATAATAGGAACTGTGATGAGTTTCTCTTTAAGAGTGTTGAAAGCATGGAGACAATCTTGAGAGAAATCGAAATTAATGTTCTTCACATGTAAGGAGCAAAATGGCTTTGTCATATTTGAAAAGTCCTTAATAAATCTCCTATAAAATTTGGCATGTTCCAAAAAACTCTTTATGCTTTTCACTGAGGTAGGCGGAGGCAATTTCTCAATAACTTGGATTTTGGCCTTGTCGACCTTAATCCCCTTTCGTGAAATTCGGTGGCCAAGTACTATGGCTTCTTGAACCATGAAGTGGCAATTTTCCTAATTGAGTACCAAATTAGTCTCCAATTTTTTCAAGCATTTATCGAATGAGGCCCCAAAATCAAAAAGTCATCCATGAACACCTCAATATATTTCTCCATCAAATCGGAGAAGATAGCCATCATGCACCATTGGAAAGTTGCGGGTGCATTGCAAAGAACGAAAGACATCTTTCCATATGCAAATGTACCATATGGGTAAGGGAAGTTAGTTTTCTCTTGATCCTCTGGGACTATTGGAATTTGATTATAGACCGAATACTCATCCAAAAAGTAATAGTGAGAATACCATGCCAATCGCTCAAGTATTTGATCAGTGAAAGGAAGAAGGAAGTGGTCATTTCTAGTAGCATTATTGAGCTTGAGGGTAATCAATGCATACTCTCCAATCAGGTGTTGTAGGTATAAGTTCATTGTTCTCATTTTCCACTATCGTGACATCTCCTTTCTTTGGTATCACTTGAACGGAGCTTACCCACGCATTATCTGAAATCTAATAAATAATGCCTGCATCAAGCACTTTACCACTTCGGCTCTCACCACTTCTTTTATATTCAGATTCAATTGCCTTTGATGATCCATCGATGGTTTAAAATCATCCTCCATGAGGATTTTGTGCATACATAGTAAAGGACTAATTCCTTGAATATCCACAATAGTCGAACCGATAGCCTCTTTGTGCTCACTCAACACTTAACTTTTCTTCCTCTAACTCACTTAAGGTATTGGAAATGATAATCGGAAGTGTAGAAAAGTCTCATAAATAGGCATACCACAAATGAGAAGGAAGCGGTTTTAATTCAAGTGTAGGTGCTTGTTGAAAAGATGGTAGTGGTGGTGAAAAGTTCTTTTTCAAATTCTTAAAGCATTGTGCCCTCTTGTAAAAGCATGAAGGTGCAGCCCCCAAATAATATGTCAAGTGCTCAACTTCTAGGGTTCCTATCCTTGGTACTTGAAGAATGTGCAAGACACGTTTAAAACGGATCTTTAGAAAGCTCATATAGAGAGTCGGCCACCACATGATCAACAACATCTACTCAAAAAGCATGAATCGGATTCCGATGGTACTTGATGGCCTTCAAGATATTGAATGTAACTTCTTCATCTTGGACCCTTAAGATGAGTTGCCCCTCTGTACTTTAATCAAAGCTGGATCGGTAGCAAGAAATGGTCGTCCTAAGATAATAGGGATGCCAGGATCCTCCTCCATGTCAAGAATTATGAAATCAGCAGGAAAGATAAATTTATTCACCTTGACTAATACATCATCAATAACACCCCAAGGATATTTAATTGACTTTGCAATGATAAAGTGGTAGCTTTGGTTTCTCCTGATCCCAACTTCCTGAAAATTGAAAAAAACGTCAAATTAATTCTAACTCCAAGATCACACAAAGCTTTTCTAAAATTTAAATCACCAATAATGTATGGAATAGTAAAACTCCCTTGATCTTTAATTTTTGGAGGTAGCTTGTTTTGTGAGATGGCTCTACACTCCTTTGTTAGCATCAGCGTTTCATGCTCTTCAAGTTTCCTTTTGTTTGAGAAAATGTCCTTCATGAATTTTGCATAACTCAGCATTTGAGCTAAAGTGTAGGCAAATGGAATATTTATGTGTAGCTTCTTGAACACCTCCAAAAATTTACCAAATTGAGCATCCAATTTATGCTTTTGAAGCCTTTGTGGGAAGGGAATAGGGGACATTTATGCCTTGACCGGTATTGGAGCCTTTGGTGTGGATGGCTCCGATTTATCTTCCTTACTTACTTCACTATTTACATTAGGCTCTTGTACAAGCCTGTATTCTTCAATTGGTGCCTTACCATTTTGAGCTTTAGGCATACCTCCTTAATTTCAGGCAATTACACCCAACTTCTAGTGGTAATAGCTTGAACAATCTCTTTTCTACATTTTTAATAAATGCATCATTGCGTTCTTGATATTGTAATTGATGATTCGCCAATTTAGCAATGGCCCTTTCCCATCCTTCTTTCTTTTTATTTGTAGCCTCGATTTTAGCATATTTTGATTGTTCCTATAAGAAAAGTTTGGATGATTTCACCAACCGGGGTTATAAGTTTAAAAGTAATTATTGTACCCTTGGCGTTGAAAGTTTTGAGCATATGCTATTTACTCGGTGGATGGAAAACTACTACATATCAATGGGCAACTCGTACTTGGATGACGTGTTTAACAAATACCACAAATAGGCAAAGATTGTACCATATTAGCAGAATGAGAACTAAAGGTAGATGTGGAAAGTCCTTCTACCTTCAATCTTTTCTAGAAGCATTGAAAAGGCTTCACCATCTCGAACTCCACCAACTTTTCTTTGTGAACTCTATCTGACCATATAGAGCTTTGTTCACTCATGACCTCGAATAGATCATATGCCTCTCAAATACTCTTCTTCTTGATTGATCCATTAGAAGATGAATCTACATTTGAATGGCAAGAAAAAGCCAACCCGGCTTTAAAAAAATTACTTGTTGCCCCCATTCTGATTCCATGATTCGGACATTTTCAAAGCATGTCTTTAAACCTCTCCCAAACCTCATGAAAGATTACCATTTTGGATTTTTGGAATGTTGTTATGTCATGCTTGAGTTTGGCCACTCGCCCGGGTGGAAAGAATTAGGTTGTAAATATTTGAACAAATTCCATCCAACTATTTATGCTCTCGGGTGATAAAGTTTCAAGGCATTCATTTACCTTATCCTTCAAGGTATGAAAAAATAATTTCATATGGATCACCTCCACACTCACGCCTTCATATTTAAATTTGCCAACATTCTCCACAAATCATGCAACACGAGAGTGTGGATTCTCATTGGTCATCCCATAGAATGGAATGGCATTGGAGCGTTAACTCATGACATCCAGCCGAAATTGAAAGTTTGGATGTCCATATGTAGGGTGGACAATACTTGATTCATTCTCTACCATGGGTGGGTTCATGAAATCCTCAAATAGCATATCTTCCTCATTTACAACTTGAGCCCTACCTATTTGGTTAACAAAACATGGAGTGATGCCACCTCGTGGAACATTTTCATGTTGATCATTGGGCTCCACATTTCCTCCTTGTTGAGCTATCTCAAGTTGTCTTCTTGCTTCTTCTTTTTTCTCTTAACCTTTTTCGAAAGGTCCCATTGATATCTAGATCAAGTTCAAGAAGATTAAGATTTCGCGAACAATGCATACACTACCGAAGACCTCAGGAAATAAAAATTAAGAAGTCAACTTGATTGATTTAACCTGTACAGCTTCATTAAAACTTTCTGATTCACCTCTATTAGTCAATAGAATACAATCCAATGTTGGAAAATATCTATGTGGAGGTCAAGTAGTTCTGTGGATCTTCTAGTTTAGTCACAGGGTACTATGATGTACTTTTGGGACCATATTTTCTCGATTTTTACCATCAGCATTTTCTAATTCAATCATTTGAAGATTTTTCAATGGATCACCTCAGGTTTCTTAACTTTAGGACTCGAGTCTTTAGGATCTATTCCTAATTTATCCTTATACAAGAAACTTTCATTGAAAATCACATCCTTGCTCCTGATAATCTTTCGAGTTTTATCATCCAAAAATGATAACCAAACTCATTATCACCATACCTAATAAAGAAACATATTTTTAAAGCTTGCTTCTTGTAAGATAATCAATGTGAATGTATGACACAACTACAACCTCAAGTGTGAAAGTTTTACCTCTTTACCACTCCAAACCTCTTCCGATATTCTGCAATTCAATGGTGTTGAAGGACCTCTTTATATCACATAAACAACATTGTCAACAGCCTCAACCAAGAACATCTTGGTGACCCAGCATGTAATCTCATACTTCTAGCACACTCATTTAAAATCTTATTTATCATCTCAGTCACACCATTTTTTTAAGGTATTTCTAGAATTGTCTTCATCTTGATTCCGTTATTAGCACAATACTTCTTGAAATCATCATCTACATACTCTCCTCCATTAACCGCTTGCAAACACTTCATCTTCTGTTGGGTTTTTGATACCCAATAAATCCTGGGCGATGATGTTAAATCGGTTTTATAGTTTGGATTAGACTTCATAGGCTTCGGCCGATGACTGAAGTGAATTGTCAACTCCACAATGAACGAACCATCCCGACAACCTAAGTGGGCCATTTGAAGTAGCCTAATTTTATTGGTGTTGCTCATGGCCCGGCCCATAACCTTGGATGGCTTTAAGGTTGAAAGCCCACTTTGTTATCTATTGGGCTCCTTTGTGTTTGACCTAAAAGCCC
>CAIGRB010048198.1:6036-34590 GCA_903798255.1 Fraxinus quadrangulata | reverse complement strand
GGCTTGGTGCCTTTTGTGGAATCCATTTTCTCTCTTCTTCTTTAGCTTTGGTGGCTGTCCATTGAGGTCTCTTTCTTCTTCTCACCATTGCCCTTTGTGGGTGAAAACTGAGAGAGCAACCGATTGGAGAAAGGTGCAAGATTTGGTCGTTGAATGGTGGTGTCGTTTGATTGAACTGAGCCCAGATTAGAAGGTGTTTTGGAACCCAAATCTCAACATCTTCAATTCTATCTTATTTTCTACCAACGCTTTCCATTGCTTGAAAGCATAAAAAATTATCAAATTTCTTCTTCAGAAAATAGACCCATACCTTCCTATTTAGGTCATTAGTAAATGTCACATTATAATTGAAATCTCCATGGAAAATAACATTTAAATATCTCCATACATCCGTATGATTAATTCCAATTTTGTAGCTTTTGTCTCCCTTTCAGTTTTAAAGAGACCAACCATTTTCAATTTGTCGAAAATATAGCATTCACACTAACTGTGTTCAACAGATTTCAACTTTGGTATTTTCCCTTTAGATTGAAGCGCTTTCATTCATTTCTCACTCATGTTTCCCAGCCTACAATGCTATAAATAAAAACTAACAGCTTCATTTGCAGTTGCAGCCATGTCTCTACACTAGGAAGTAATGTAAAAAGTTCCAAATTTATTTTCTCGAGCAACAACTATAGCTTTCTTAATAACTTTCCAAGCACAAGTACCGAAAGTCAAATTATGACCTTCATCATCAAGTTGTCCAACTGATATCAAATTAAGAATCAACTTAGGTACGTGATTCACCTTATGAATTTTCCATTTAGACCAGTTTAATATCCTCAAACTATCACCAGTACTAACAATATTCATAGGTTCTCTATCTGCAAAGTATACATTTTCATAATTTCCAGAAACATCATTTTTCATAATCTCATGATGTGCACTGGCATGAAAAGAAGCTCCTGAATCCATCGTTCAAGAATATATAGAACTATTAATCGACAAGAGTAAAACGTCTTTTACCTCTTCAGTCACCACATTAATATTGTCGTTAATCTTTTCTTTTTTCTTTGGTGATCTACAATTCTTTGTCATATGACCAGTCTTGCCATAGTTCCATGATTCCATATTTTTTTCATGTCTGAACTTGCTTCTACAATTCCACCACTTCTCACAGTTGCTATTATTGGAATTTTTCTCGAAAAACTTTATCATATTCTCGACACTAATAGCATAACTAGATATTGGGACTTCTCCAAATTCTCTTTTGTGGACTTCCTCAACAAGTCAAGAACATTACTGAATTTTTATTTCATATTGCCTACAGGGTTACTAACTGCATCTTTCATAGGTTCCCAACTGTTCAGTGGTGATAGCAATAGGATTAGGCATAGGCCTCTTCATCAAATTTATTCTCGACTGAGGCCAAATGATTAATAATTGTATTCAATTTATTGAGATGTTCTACTGCTGGAGCACCTTCAATCATCTTTCAATTAAATAATTTTTCATCAAATGTGCCTTGTTGCGCGTAGATGGCTTCTTATACATATTGGACAATACCTTTATCAAATCTGACGTGGTTTTCTCTATCTCCATGTTGTAACCAACATTCTTTGATAGTCTCAATCGGATAACACCCAATACTCGACGATCAAGGAGTTTCCATTCATCATCCTTCATTCTTTTTAGCTTTTTATTCAAAATAGGATGGTAAATTTTTTTATTATACAGATAATCCTTGATTCGCATCCTCTAGAACATAAAATCCATACTATTAAACTTGGAAATTCTTAGCGACGTTCCTTCTTCACCAGTCATTGCCCTCAATCAAAACCAAAAACTCTGATACTAGTTGAAAATTTTTAAACCCTAATTCTATTCCAAGAGAACAATAAATTTGAAGAAAGAAAAATAAAACTTAAGAACATGCATTATAGAGGTTTGTTTCAATGTGAAACTACGTCCTCACATGTTGCTACAATAATTTACTATGATAAAAAAAATTTACAAGATAAAATTGCACACATATTTTCTTAACCTCTCTTTTCCTCTTTTTTGTTGATCATGATAAATACTAAGGAATGTTTCCTATTTATAAGATAAATTCGGGTAAAATCAAATTTGATAAGGACTCCAATTCCTTATTAGAGTTTTACAATAACACAAATTTGGCAAAGTGACAATAATTAGAATCCACAATAATTAGATTCCAAACTTAACACTACTCTCTCTACCATCCCAGATATATCTAAATATTGGTCCATTGACTCTTGTTGTTGCAAGTGTTATGCTCTAGGTTCAATCAACTTTAGACATAGATACTTTTAATAGATAATCGATGCATGTTTATGGCAAGATCTATTATTCAATTGAATTAATATTTTAATAAATTAAATAATAGAATCCGTAGATTCAAGTCTTGGTAATTTGTTAATCACAAGGAGTTGTGATTGTGAGATACAAATTACATATGACTGAATCTTAAATCGTACGTGATCGTATGTAATAATGAGATACATATATCGTTATTACGGATAGACAATCACGTGTGGCACTTCTTACTTGTAAAGTAAGTAGCTGGTCTCACAAACTAAAGTGTGGTGATACTTAAATGAACACTTGGGTGTTTTGTTATAGAACAAAATATTGGAGACCCGCTGGGAGATTCCATATGGATAACTATCTGAGTATCAGTAATTAATCTCTAACGTTCGGTAGTGGAATTGATCTTTTGACTTGAGGTCATCATAGTATCTTATATAAGGACAGACATACTTTGGTGAAGTTGGATGTTGCTCTGTCATAATACGACATCGTTCGAGTATGTCAAGAATTAAATGAAGATTGTGAATGATCAATAAAGTATTCGTCAATTTTTGATATTAAGAGAATCATATGAAGGTTGTTAATCTCTAACGTTCGATAGTAAGGAGTTTTCGACTTATATTGATTTAATAGTGGGATGAAAGATATGATCAATAATTGAGATTGACACATATCCATATCTCATAATTGATCGGATCACATTAACGAAGAGATTATAATTTCACGGTAAACGAATAAGTTTGATTTTGTCATACCGCATGACATTTTCCGTCACATGTATTGTTCGACACATTGCTAGATGTTAATCTGAGAAAACGAATGTGAATTAGTGATAAATTAAAAGGGGCATTTTAATTTATCGATTTTGATTAGATCAAAATAATAATTTACCTCATTCGACATCGTCATCAAGAATCTGATAGGTCACACACAAAAGGAGAACCAGAAGAATGAAATTCACCAATTAATTAATTAACAAGTGTTGAAAAATTAATTAATTGAGTTGCTTGTTAATAGGCCCGAATTAATTGATTGGATTAATTAATTCATGGACAAATTTTAATTAATTTAATATTGGACAGGGTTAAGTTTAAAAGACGAGCCAAATCCACTTGAACTTAAATTAATAAGCAATTCGGGTTTCAAAAAAAAACATAGCATAATTCATATTCTTGCTAACACAAGAAAAGAGAAACCATAATTCTCATTCTTGTTCCCTGTGTGGATTTTCATTGAAAACTGGACAATTGGATAGCTATAGATTGCATATCATGATTGTTCATATTCCAAGAATTAGCAAAAGAGTTTACATAATTCTTCAAAGATATTATTCTAAACACAGTTTTTATCTAAATACAAAGCAGATCCCTGGTGAGAATTGAAAAATAATTTATTTTCGCTGTGCATGATTTAGTACATTCTCAACAGTGGTATCAGAGTCTACTTTGTATTTGTTAGAAACTATTTTTCATGTTTGAACAATCCAAAGTAAATTGTTGATTTCTTGTTTCTAGCAATTTTTTGATCGGGACCGTTGCGATATGCTACGGCCAGCACCGCTGCTTTCAGATGCAACGCCACGCTGCTACAACTATCGCAGCAGCGACGACTGAACCTACGCGCGACGACAACGCTACAACTCGAGGCAACGCCATGTTTACGATGGGCCCCTATGGCTCACCGCATCGGCCAGATGCGTCGCCTCGCCAAGCCAGCACCATAGAAAGCAAAATAAAAAAAATAGGGTTGCAAATCGGGTGAGTTGAAGTGGAGGCAGGGGCCTCTAATGCAATTTTCGAAATTGCAGGGCCCCATATGCAATTATGATATAAGGGGTCAACTTTGTAATTTTTAAATTAAGGGTCTATCACGCAATTTATTTAATTGAAGGCTCTATTTATAATTTTAAAAGTAGGGGTCAGATTGTAATGTTTGAAGTGGTTTTGAATTTAAATTTAAAAAGGTTTTAAACTAGATTTTAAAAAGGTTTGACCTTAAAATTTCAATTTTGACCCGTTTAAAATTATATTTAAAATTTACGACTTATAATATTTTCGTTAAAATTGGATTTTAACTTAAATATTAAACTTAGACCCTAAATTGAATTTTATTTTNAAATGTTTATTTTTAAACTATAGTTTAACTTTAATTTATTATTATTAATTTTTGATTTTAATTAAATTATTCACCCTAATATATTCTTGAAATTAGAGTTGGACTCTAATTTGACATTTAATTGAAATTAAATTGTAATTAAATTATCCACCCTAATATATTGTGTTGATAGAATGTTGAAAAAATGTAATAACTATTATTTCAAGCACGTTACTACTCATTTTGATTCTAATTTTCACTTATTTCCTGTGAATAATGAAAATGATGTGATTAATCAAAAGGAATATGCTAGCAAAATTGGAAGCTTGTGTTATGCAAATGATTGTACTAGGCTTGACATTGCACATGTAGTAGGAATACTTAGTAGATTTCCTAGCAGGCCAGGAGAGATCATTGGCATGCCATATAGCATTTAATGAAATATTTATCTGGTACCAAAAACTATGGCTTGTTTTATAAAAATTATCATGTTGTACTTGAAGGATTCAGTTACGCAAATTGGAATACTTTTTTAGCAAATTCTCTCTACCACTGGTTATATTTTTACAATTGGTGGTGATGTTATATGTTGGAAATCTAAGAAACAAAACATTATTGCTAACTCGACTATAGAAGCTGAGCTTATATTCCATCTATGTTAATTCATTGCAACAGCACTTCAACAATTGGTAGAGTACATAATCGTTATTGTAATGGTAAATCCAGACATATAAATAGAAAACACAGTATTGCGAGATCTTATCTAACTAATGGCATCATTAATGTTGATTGTGTGAAATCTTGTAATAATCTTGCAGATCCATTAACAAGGGCCTTGTCAAGAGAAAGTTTGGAGCACATCAAGGGGGATGTGATTGAAGCCTATATAAACAACTGCCACGTATGAGGATACTAAACCCAGGGACTAGAGATCCTAAGAACTAGGATCAACGAAAAAAACGAATCCTATGATGGTCGCAAAAAATGCATTATTTATTTATTTTTATTTATTATTATTGTCCATATGATGTGATTGCATTTATCCTTAAAAAAATTTAATGCGATCTATAGCTCTTATAAGTGGAGTACAAGTATTTAGGAGCACTCTTGATAGATTTCACTTATGTGAGTATAGAGTGGGGCCTCTTCAAATGGGAATTAGGCTTATTCTCAAATACGTTCATGAAACTGGGATTAGCACAAAACCGTAACGTGCTGGCTATTAAAGTTTATGTCAACACCTTGATTGTTATGTGTAGATAGTAATTCTTTATTTCTCTTAAGTAGTCATAGTTCAATGTTGTGTATACTATTGTCTCTGCAGTAAAGGTTTTTGTTTCACCAAGTGAAGGTTCAATACAGAACATACCTTTATAATGCATAATAGTCCCTCTTTGTCTTGTAATCTTTTTTTCTGTTTTATATTAAAATGAGTGAGGAGATGTTGGAGCATTTTAATGTATTTAAGGAAAAATTATAGTAGTGGTCTCTAACCTTTCACTTTTTTGCAGACTTTACCATAACTTTCATTTTGTCAGCCACAGTCGTAAACTTTTCAAAACTATGCACATGGAGTCTTTTCCATCCATTTGATCGTTAATTGACCAAGAAAAATGATTTTGAAATAAATTTAGTAAGGGCAAAATGATAATTTCAAAATTATTACATTAAATAAATTAATCAAAAAACCAAAAAAAATGTATATACCCTATCCCTAGAAACAGCCACGACTTGCCAGAACCATTACCATCTCCGGCCAGAAACAGCCGCCACCACCACAACTCTACAACCACCTTCCACGCCATTACACATCCAAAAATCAAACCAAGAAATCCACCTATTTTCTGTGTTTTACAACTTGGAACAAAAATCCAATTCCAATTCCAAACTTTGAGTGAGAAATTGTGAATTTTCTACGTTATACAGCTTGGAACTTCTTCGATAGCTCAAACCCAATTCCAATTCTCCAAAATCCTAAGCCTTATATAACCAACAAATCGACAACGTAGCTTGGAACTCCATTTCTCAATTTCTCAGCACAAATTCTTAGTTTTCTGAAATTTTGCTGAAATTTCTCAACCCATGAATTTTTGTACAACAAATCGTTTCTAGAGATCTGTTGAAACTTCGTGTGCAATATTGAGGGGAGATCTCATGGTTTGCCCATCAACATAGGGGTAACATAAACAACACCCATTAGAAACAGAGAAATTATAGACTGAAAGTCATAGAGTTCACCCACCGATTGCAAGTCGCCAAGAGTTATTCCAGTCTGAGTTTTGAATATTGCAATTCTTAAATCTTGCATTGGGATAGGGGTTAAAGTAGATGAATGTTGTGACGGTGACAATAATGATGGAGGCGATAGTGGAAGATGGTCGCAGCAACTGTGAAAAATGGTGGCTTCGGCAGTGGAAGATGGTGTGGTAGTCGTGAATGGCTTCGGTTTGGGAAGAAATGGGTGGGGGTAGGGAGTTTTTGTTATTTTATTTTTTTATTTTCTTTGGTATTTTTTTTATTAATTTATTTAATGTAATAATTCTGAAGTTACCATTTTGCCTTTACTTAATTTGATCAAAATTATTTTTCTTGATCAACTAATAGTCAAATGGATAGAAAGGACCGCGGGTGCATATTTTTGAAAGGTTTGGGACTGTGGGTGGCACAAAATGAATGTTATGGTAAAACCTGCAAAAATGTGAAATGTTAGGGATCGCTACTGCAATTTTTCCTATATATAATTCATTCATTATATTTTCTTTTAATAGGTTTGTAGGTTTTAGAAGTTAGGAAAGTGAAGAAGTTGAAGGTTTGGAAAATGAAATGTGAATAGATGTGAATTGAATATGTAACCTTCATGTGTTTATGACAACTTTTTATTTTGGGTGGCCTATTTTTACCTATAAATAGGACCTTTCCTTGGTCATTTATCAACACAAAAACACTCACAATTCTCTTATTTTTTATCCTTACATTCTCACTCATTTTCTTTGAGAAGTTATTAAGCAAAGAAGGGTGTTCTTTTGGAGGAGTTTTGAGTTCAACTACTTGTACAGAGTTTGTTTAAGTTATACGATGAATAGTTGGGCTATTGTATCTTGGAGGAGACTAGTTATAGAGAAGTTCTGATGCATCGTGTTTTAAGCTTTGCCAAATGCAGAGGGCTTGAATCTCCTTAAAGAGAGCGAGATATATGTGCCTCAGTCCGTCCGATTTCGTTATTTTCCTAATTATTTTGTAACTCTATTTTCTATTATTGAAATTTCACCGACACAAGGCAGGGTGAGACTATTGGAAAATAAGTGGTAAGGTGTATGGATCGTAGTGTGGAGTTACATTTCCAATTGCAATACTCAACAATAAGCTTCATCTATGGACCTGGTAGAGTATAAACCAACACTAATGCCTGACTAATCTCTATTCTACTTGCTCATACCTATATTCAAAACTCAATACAAGCATTTTGTGAACGGTTATAGAAGTTAACATTTCAACATTTTGAATGAGTAAGAATATTTTCACTTTCATGCGTCTTGTTAGTTTGAGTTTTGCTAATAATTGTTAAATGCAATGTGGCTTATTTTAGCTTGTTTAGAGAGATGAATATGAATTACTAGACTGAATTTAAATTTTTGAGCAAATTTATGGGAAAGAATGCAGTTTGTGCATTGTTAATTAGATGGTATGTTGACCGTCTATTAATAGCCCGTTAACATACCACTTGTTGACAAGATCGTTTGTTTACGCCTGTTAACTGACCATTTGTTAATAGAAGGTTCTCAATCGGTTAATCGATTGTTTCGGTCTCGTTTTGAAGCCATACTTAGCTAGTTTTTTAAAAAAAAAATATTGTATTAAAATCCAGATATGGATTCAATATTCCTTTATTTATTCGCAAAACTGATAAATGTTATATTCTTTTTCTCCTTTATGTTAATTATATAATTATTATGACTGATGACTTTTAAGGTGTTGGTAAAGCTAAATGAACAACTTGATATGAAAGATATTGTCTCATTTGTGTATTTCTTAGAATTAGAAGTCTTTTATAGCAACTCAAGATACTACTTATCGCAAACATATAGTGATAACAAAACTAATTCTACTCCTATCGAGACTGTCAATTTTTGGGCTCTGATATCCAATTTCCAGGCTCAGAAAACAACAAAACGAATGCCACACTACCGAGCCTCGACCCAAAACTTCTACACCTTGTTTGATCCAAATTCATCCCCACAAAGGAGATATGGTGGTGGTGATTGCAAGTTCACACAGGGAGGAAGAAAAAGAGAATAATAATGGTTGAAACTCACTAAGAAATCCACCGAACAAAATCTGACTGCTCTTTCTTCTCCATGGTTGCCTCTCCTCTCCACTTTCTTATACACGCTTCACACACACACCATACATGGCTGGAACATGGAAATATATAGGGCACAAAATTAGGTTACTCACTTTGCCCAAACACTCCTCTCCAAAATGGGCCAAAGACCACTAAATGAGTTACCAAATAATTTCAACAATTAACCACATAAATGGGCTAACAACATAACCATAAAAACCCAAACTTGGGCCATCCAAAAATATAGGTCGTTTCCGAATTGAGTCAAGTCTATGGTGTCGTTAAATAATCCGACAACTATTTTACATCATTGCTCGAATTTTTTGGATATCAAAATCCAACAGAAATGTTGAGGATTACAACTTTCAAGATAATAAGTTGAGATCTATTTGTTACATTTTCGATAGATTTGGAACCCAACTGTAATTTTACCTAAAGTCAGTCAATACCCATGTTCTACCCCAAATCATGAGGTTACACAGTCTATACGTTGCGTGGAAGACGTAAAAGTCAGTCAAACTTTCATTATGAATGAAGACTTGTAGCTGTGGTTTTTTCCAATATGTCTGATTGATCGTCGACAATGTGTGCTTTCCCACGTACAAAAATCGGTGGTAGTTATTGTTATTCAAAGAAAAAGTAAATATATAATTATTTGGTTCCATGAGATTTTGAAAAAACGTATATTTTTAAATAGTATTTTTTAAAAGATATATAGTTAAAAAAGAAGAAAAAAATCTCGAATTTACATATAATATCATTTTATTAAATAATATGTGACTGAATATAAGAAAAATAAATGAAACTCAAACAAGGCTAAAGGCAGAGTTGAGTAGAGATGCAAGAACAATTGTGGTTTTCTTTTTTACTTTCATTTATTTCTTGTCATCTAAATAATTGAATTTTTTAGCCATTGTTTGTTGTTTTTTTTTTTAAATACATTTTTCTCTCTTATTTTCAATAAAATAATATTACACGTAAATTCAAAATTTCTCATTATTTTTTAACCACACATTCTTTTTCAAAATGCATTTTGGATAAAAAAAAAATGAGACTCAAATCGGCTCTTCATAACACGTAACTTATTTTTCTATCAGTTATCAAACATAGAAGCAACAATATGTGATTATGAGGGCATCTCCAATGGAGAGAACGTCATTTTGGTGCAAACATTGGCAATGATATATTCCTCATTGTCCTTCATTTATTATTAAGCAAAATTTTCTTCTTGGTGTGTCCCTATTTTATTGTTATATTTTAATCTTTAATTTATTATTATTGTTATTATTATGTGTAATAAATTTTAATCATGTAATCAATAATAATTGAACGTAATTCAATATTTAAAGCGTACTATATTTTTAAATTTTTTTATTAATGAATCTAATATTTTCGTTAATTAAATGTAATTATTTATTTAGTCATTTATGTATTAATAAAATAAATAATTATT
Organism: Fraxinus quadrangulata; assembly: GCA_903798255.1. Classification (NCBI taxonomy): domain Eukaryota; kingdom Viridiplantae; phylum Streptophyta; class Magnoliopsida; order Lamiales; family Oleaceae; genus Fraxinus; species Fraxinus quadrangulata. The sequence continues at coordinate 24,388 of CAIGRB010048198.1, read as the reverse complement.
GTCACTTCTATCCCTTTGTAATTTCCAGGAAATTAACTCACATAGCAATGACTGTCATTCATGAAGTTTCCTATCTCTTTACGCTATTGATCATAATATAGAGTCGGACAAAGTGATGATTGTTGGGGAGAATGATGACCTAAAAAAGTTTGATGTGTAGATTCTGGTTTTGAGATCAAAATATAGCAGTAGCAGACCATGTCGGCCTTGAGCATCTCTGCGTATTTTTTGTTGTTTTTCTCACTTTTTTTCTTTAGCACGAGAAGGGTTAGCTCCTGGGATTTTCCTTTTCATTTCTGCACAAATACAACTATGTACAGTCCTAATAGCACCTATCAATCCAACTTGAATCAACTTCTCCTGGCATTATCCCCAAATGCTATCCAGGAGAGTGGATATTATAACTTCTCTGTTGGATACAGCTCTCCGGACAGAGTCTATGGTCTCTTTCTATGTAGAGGTGATGTCAACACATCGGTCTGTAAGAAATGTGTGGAAAATGCTAAAACTGTAATCTTGCGACGATGTCCCAACGAAAAAGAGGCAACAATTTGGTATGATGAATGCATGTTACGGTACTCAAATCGACCCATATTCTCCAGGTTGGATTTGTCATTTTTGGGATACCTATCTAATGCTGAGAATATCAGTGGTAATTCATATAAATTCATCAATGTATTAGTAGGTACGATGAATGAGACGTCACTTCAGGCTGCTAATAAATTCTCTGGCAAGAAATTTGCTACGAAAGATGCCAACTATGCGACATTTATGAAGTTGTATACCCTGGCACAGTGCATACCTGATCTTTCTAGGGAAGATTGTGACTTCTGCCTTCAAAAAACCGTCAACGAGTTACTAACATATTGTGGAAATTATAAGGAAGGAGGAAGATTTATTTCCCCTAGCTGCAACAGTAGGTATGAGATATACCCCTTCTACAACGCCACAGCGCCTGCGCCTGCGCCTGCGCCTAATAACAAACAAGGTAACGTCCTAATGTAAAACATCTCTTTTACCTCAATTCTCACGCATAACCAAACACTTAATAGGGTTCCTAACCTAGCACTACACGTCTGGATATCTCCATAAATTTTTACATGAATGTTAAGTTCAACATAGGCTAGAAAACTTTGAGTCTGGGTTTTATTTTCTGAAGATACTCAAACAAATATAAATAGAAGCAAGTTTTGAAATCCCAATTTACATTTTTGTTCTTAATACAGGAAACAGGGGAATTTCAAGACAAGTTATTATTGCTATCGTTGTTCCAATTGTTGTTGTTTCCTTAGTGGCCTTGCTGGTAGGCTTTCGTTTCTCGACTGGGAGAACGATGAAGAAGAAACAATATGGTACTATAAAGGAGAGAAATGGTAAGCCAAGAATGGTCAAAATGGAAAAGTAGAAAAATTCCCTTTCGATCTAATCTCTATACACGGTATTTAGATGGTGCGATAGCATGAAATGCGCTGATTTACTTTTTCTACATATTCAGCATTTTTTGCTGATTGCATCGATCATTAGTTTTACAACTTTAATATAAAATTTCGAGAATTTAAATGTAAAAAGTTTTCTTCTTGTCTTGCACGTTCCTTTTTTTTTTTTTTTTTCACTCATGGTTTGTTGTTTTTGTGTGTAGAAGAAGATGAAATTTCGACGGTTGAAGCCCTGCAATACGAGTTAAACACTATTGACCTTGCTACTACCAGCTTTTCTGCTGACAATAAAATTGGAGCAGGTGGATTTGGTGACGTGTACAAGGTAGTTTCTCTATGTTTGGCATAATATAATTATCCTATTTCGCTGCTACTTTGCATTCACAGTTTCACACTTTCTTGGATAGTTAAATAAACATATGGCTATTAGTATTAGGAGGATGTTTGGTAGGGATTAAAATTAATTTTTTTGTGGATTGTGATAGAAATTTTTGAAATGTATGGTTGAAAAGATATGGGACCCATAAAAATGTGGTTAATATTGATTTAGATCAAAATCAAATTTTAATCCGACCCAAACAAACTCTAAGACTTGAAATTTCAAATTATGCTCAAACTTTATTAAGATGAGTAGTCCAATCCTATATATGTTAGCACTAAAGTCAATGTGATATCTATCCCTTTAAATAATAGTACTATATTATTGTTTAATATTATATATCAAGCAATGTATATAGGGTGTCCTTCCAGATGGACGAGAGATAGCCGTGAAGAGGCTTTCTAAAAGTTCAACACAAGGTGCAAAAGAATTTAAGAATGAGATTGTAATCGTTGCCAAGCTTCAACACAAGAATCTAACAAGATTACTAGGTTTTTGCTTGGAAGGAGAAGAGAAGATTCTCATTTATGAATTTGTGCCAAATAAAAGTCTTGACCACTTTCTATTTGGTAAGCATCAATGTGAATACTGCTGTTCATTGAATTTTTGTGCATTTGCAGCCATGAAACCTGCATCAAAATTTCATAGTTATTCCCAATCAAAGCTAATTATCTTGATTCATTTCCTTCGTGGATGTAAAGATCCAGAAAAACAGCGGCTCTTGGATTGGTCAAGACGTTATAAGATCATTGAAGGAATAGCAAGAGGAATGCTTTACCTACATGAAGATTCTCTTCTTAAAATTGTACACCGTGATCTCAAAGCTAGCAATATACTTTTGGACAAAGACATGAACCCAAAAATATCGGATTTTGGCATGGCGAGGATTTTTGATGTTGAACAATCTCAAGAAAATACTATTAGGATTGCTGGCACATAGTAAGCTCTACTTTATATTATTTTCAATATCAACATTTATCTACCCTTATGATGTGGAATCGTATTTTTGTCTTTTAGTGGTTACATGGCTCCAGAGTACGCATTGCATGGTCAATTCTCAGTAAAATCCGACGTCTTTAGTTTTGGAGTCCTAATTTTGGAAATTCTAAGCGGCAAGAAGAGTAATAGCTTTTACAAATCACATTGTACAAGAGACCTTATAAGCTATGTGAGTGCAAAGTTCAATTCCAATTGTAATAGGGTACTTGAATGTTCATATTAAAACATATTATTAGGTAAATATGAATTTTTTTTCTAAATTAATCAAATAGGTTTTAAGGCTAGTTTTGTTTGCACAGGCTTGGAAGCTTTGGAGAAATGGTGCACCCTTGGAATTGATGGATCCAACTTTGCAACAGTCTTATGTTTTGGACGAAGTCATTCGATGCATCCAAATTGGCTTATTGTGTGTTGAAGAAGATGTCAATAAAAGACCAAAAATGGCGTCAATACTTCTTATGCTTAAAAGTTACTCGGACAATTTACCTATTCCTCGACGACCTGCATATTTTATTTCGAGTGGATCAGATAGCATGGCAAGAGAGACGGACCCCAATCAACCACAATCTATAAATGAAGCATCAATCAGCGAATTGTGTCCAAGATAGTCGATTATGTGCCATTGACATATTGTTAGATGTGAAAATGTGACGTCTCAAAAAGGCAAATAATTTATACAGTCTTATTTGTGAAAAGATTACATCCTGAGCATTTGATAATCTTAAAATACCTCAATTTTTCATTGTCGCCTCTTCATATTCAATGCCTTTAATTTTACTGTCAAAGCACGTAATTTTTTTATTATTTAAAAGTGGAAAAGGTAAAACGTGTGTGGAAAAAAAAATCACTTAAAATGTAACTCATTATTATTCCTAAGCTTGTCATATTTTTCATTTGTTGTTGCTATTGTTTCAATAAGCTTTTTACCCCCCTTCCCAAACCTCATAAAATGAAAAATTGAGGCAGGGCTGATTTTCAAAAATTTATTGGTAATGCAATTCTTCTCTATTCTCTTTCCGGTTATTTTATTCGATTCAAAATTTTTCAACCATACGTCTCATTGATTTTTATCAAAATCTACAAAAAATTTAACCACCTTTAATTTAAGTCAAAGTCAACAATTAATATTAACTACACATTTATGAAATCCACAACTTTTCAACTACACATTTTATAGCTTTTATCAAAATCTATTAAAAATCTAATTTTAATCCACATAAAAGGGGCCTAATTTTAACAATTTTGCAAATATTTATATCTTGATTGACAATTTTATTTACATTCTATAGTGTGACGCGCAGTTTTGTCATTGATTTAAATAACACTTAAAATTATCTATGACTTCAATTTTCACACATCATGAAATAGTAATTGAGATGTACAAATAAAATTATACAAGTATCTTAATTCTAATTTTAATTCCCATCAAACAATGGCCAAAAGTAAAAGCTAATTAAAATTTTATTTATTAAGCACCTCTTTCAAATCAATTAGCATTTTATTTATTAAGCTCTTTTTTAACGATCATAATTTGGGTAAGATAAAGTTTTGAATAATGAGTCTTAGATAATGTATGATTAAAAGTAAAACAAAATTTTGAATTTACGAGTATAATATTTTAATAGTGATAAAAAAATAAATATGCAGAATAGAGAATTTTAAATTAATGATTATCAAATGGAGCTTACCAAGAAAAGAACATCTATCAAATCAACCATTGAATTGCGATACCGAAGCGCGATTATTAAACTTAAAAATGTTATTCCATCCTCAAGAAGGCAGAAAAGAAGCGACAAAACCAATCGCCGAAGAGTGCAAAATCGAAGTATACCCTCCTTAAAAGCCTTTTCTTTCTGATCTTTCTTTCTCATCCATGGAATTTCAAGCATTTTCTTCTTCTTCTTCTTCTTCTTCTTCCTGTCAATAAAAATAAACCCTTGCAACTTGAAATATGCTTCTTTTACCTCAGAGGAGACTGTTTCTGAACACCAATTCCAACTACAACATTGCATTTTTCATGGGCTCCAAATACTTGCTTCTGCTTAAGTCTACACTCGCGCCGGTTACACATACACATAATTATGCGGCCCCTTTTTCTTCAACTTCGCAACCTCGGTTATTTTGTACTCATAGGAAAAATATAGCATTTTCTACAGCCATATCTCCAATTCATGCCGCCATGCCTATACCCAGACCAGGTTTTTTAATTCTGTTTTTTGATGTTTTATTCCCTCATAATCTATTTGCTGCATTATTAATGTATAAAAATTGACTTTCAGATGAAAGGCACAACTAGTTAAGTGGAGTGAGCATTTTTATAGCTTTACTGTTAAACCATTTTCTTTCTTTCAAAACTCATTTTGTATTTAAGTTTGTTTATCTAATTTGATACTTAAGTAAGCGGGTATTATACACGTTGGATAAAAATAGGGTAAAGCTGAATTCTTAGCATTGTTTGAAGAAAACTTCATTTAAAATTTATAGAAAGAGAAACAAAAATACGGTATCACAAAACTACTGCAACATCATCATAGAAGTGGTACCATCATTTGAAGATAATCAATGTGGCTAGTTTCGTCTGTTCTGTTTTTTTAATGGATTTTGAAGATTGTTTTTATTTGATTTGGTCTAGTTTCTGGAGTCGTTTTGGAGACCCCGGAGCAGCAAGTGCTAGAATCGGAGCAGTTGAGGATGTTAAAGCAGAAGTTGGAGGAGATTGGGATTGATGGAGATGCTTGTAAGCCAGGGCAATACTATGGTTTAACATGTCCAAGCGTACGTGCTTTTAAATATTCTTTTGCGTAGAGACTTGTCATGTTTCAGTTCATTCAGCTATAACAATATTGCGATTTAGTAACAAACATTTTGCTACTACTGTATATGAAGAAACAAGTTCTATATACAGTATCTATATCAATCACTTCCAACTAGAACTACGGAAAGCATGCCAACAGACATGTAAGTTAATTTTCATTTGAAGCGGCAATGCTGCAGAAGAATTCTGTTTCTTCATAAGTTATAATAGTTAACAACAGCTGAAACCATATAATTGTTTACAACAAGACTGCATTTCAATTAGTCAGAACTGTACATACCCGTGCATGTTCATTTTAGTTGTTTGTTCCATTGTTCGAGTATCGTCGTTGTCGACTTTGTAGTGCAAAGGTGGGGATTCAGAAGAGAAAAGCTTATCTCTTCACATCACAAAAGATGGGTAAGTTTCCTATTATACTTTGTTTTCTGTGTTTTCCTTTTCTTTTAACAGAATTATATTAATATACCCCTGTATGTCATAGTGCTGCAGCAATGTGGACCTGCTATCGGGCTAAATGTGGGTGGAGAGGCACTACAAGGGTATGCTTCAAATGAAGTTACTTAACTGACTACCAATGGTACATGACTCATGTGATCTAGTGCTTATCTTGCTTGAAGGCCTTTGCTGATGTAAAATCTACTTATGCAAAAATGAGTAGAATAGCCAAAGCAAAACGACCATTCAGAGAAATCACAGAAGAGAGTCTGGAACTGGAACCTTTGTGCAATGAGGTAGTTATCATTAATTTGTTATATATGTTTGGACATTATCTTCCATACAATTAACTGGGAAGTAGAATCTCTTTTGCTAATTTTGTTTCACATCTGTTCAAGAAGTTATCTCCAAATTCTACTGTTATGATCTATAAATTATAGTTTCAAGCATGTTTTTTAATAATTGAGATTGCGGAATTCTTTCTGAGTAGACCTGTGACTAGAAGACTAGAACATTACATTTTTTATTTTATTTTTATTTATTTTTATTGTACAAGGAATCAAATGTGGACTCTTACAACTTAATATAATCTGAATGCATGGTGTGACCAAGAGATAGAACTTTCATGGAAACCTTGAATGCTAGTCAAGCATAGAAAGTCAATACGTGCACTACTTGTCAATGAGTTAGTGAACATCTAAAGCCTTATACAGTTTACATTAAATCCCAAATCTTGGGGATTTTTTTCTGTTTAATCTCTTGATTGATCCCAGTGTCATTGAATCTTAATAAACTTTGAATGTGTATATTTTGTTGCATGTTTGGCACTGCAAAATCTTGTGCCTCTTTTCTTGTTAAGATAATTTAGACCGTTTGTTCCCTGTCTATGATTCTATACTGGTTCTCTTTGTGGTTTCTCTATATCTGACAGAGATATTCAACATTGTTGATGCCCATCTGACTGTTGTTTCAGCTACTTGCATATTTTGCTGAGCGAATGATATCTGGGGAAACACTGCAGAGAAATTCTGTAATGCAAAAAAGAAGAGGCAACCAGGTGCAGATGTTGTTTTATTTTCAGAAATGTTCATGTATATTTGTGTGCAATCACGAGGTTGTCTTGACATGCTAAAGAATTATTTCTAGCCATGGCAGTAATCACATTTCCGCCGTATCCTCATCCAGCCTGAACCTTCGGCCCTTTGCCCTTCTCCTGAAAGAAGAGGCGGGGCAGGGAACAGACTTTAGAGAGACGGAGAGGGGTGTCAAAAACATTGTTTTGACTCTTCGAAGGTATTATAATTTAGTAACTTGAATTTGATTTAATTACTAATTTCTCTGGAAGAATGTCTGATGAAGATTTCTATACAGATTGCTATTGCTTTCACCTATCGAAGAAATGGAGAACTTGTTAGCTGCAAGTATAGGGATATTACTAAGAAATTTTGGCAGGTATGTCTACACGAATTGTTAGTTGTTCTTTTGGCCTAAAAAGATTCAAATTTACAAGAAAAACACTATTTGTAAGATGTTTTTTGTGATTATATAGCTTTCCTACTGCACCAACCATTCATACTATGGCGCTGACTGTCAATTAAACTGTTCTAGTTTTCTGATGTTCCTTTTTAAGTATAACATAGAAGTACTTCTGATGTTTTACCATCACTAGTCTGATACTATGTCGCTGGTAATGCTGATAATGTGTGCAGGAAACCAATACTGAAAAGATTTTTTATGGACTGGATGATATAAAAGGAGCTAGTGATATTATCATCGTAAGTTAAATTTCTTCATTGTTCTGCTGTCAATGATCAATTCAATTTAAATTTTCAAGCTATTTATTCTCATATTTTTAAATTAAGGTTGAAGATGAAATGGATAAGCTTGCAATGGAAGAAGCTGGTTTTAAAAACTGTGTGAGCGTGCCGGATGGTGCACCTCCAAAAGTCTCAAACAAAGAGCTCCCTTCCGCTGAAGAGGTATCTTTCTGGCTGCAACTCTTTAACAAACCACTTATGATGTCTTCTATTATTTCCTGAGCTATCTATGGCTAACCCCAATATTGTTGTGCTTTGCATTTTCAATCTTGATTGAGTTACATTCAATCCTGCTTGAACCTTTTGATTTCCATCTTCGGAGAAATGCATCAATTCACCCTCTTGCCCATTCTATATGCCTAATTCTCTGATCTATATTTTTCATCATTATTGTTATTTTTTCATCATTTCCACACTTCTTTGTTACGCTTTTCAAACATTGGCTGCTTGTCCTCCATTGTTACTAGGACTTTCGACAATATGTATACTGGAGCTAGGGCAGCAAACAAGACAGCTCCCTCCTCACTGTCTTTGACATCATAGATTTTATAATGAACCTTGCACTGAAGTGTTGCTTTTAATGCCCTTTTACTCATTCTTTGAAGCTAGGACACAAAGTATCAATATTTATGGAACTGCAAAGAGTACATTGAAAAGGTTTGTTTGAATTTTTTTATTTTATTTTATTAATGTTTTGTAAAATGTAATTGTTGGAATGTAAAGCTTTTTGGCCTTCTTCTTCATTTTTTTTTTTTTTTGATAGGCATCTCGCATAATACTTGCTACTGATGGGGACCCACCCGGTCAAGCCTTGGCTGAAGAACTTGCCCGCCGCTTAGGGAGAGAAAGGTTTATCTTGCAATTATTACAAGTATAATATCAACAATGATTCAGCAAAATCTAAGTTTTGTTGGTTAATAGGTGTTGGCGAGTCAATTGGCCGAAGAAGAATGATGCTGAATCTTTTAAAGATGCAAACGAGGTTTAATATCATTAAATTCAATATAGGATCTGTTATATGCAACTTGTAGACTATAAATTCAATTGTTCTTGAAATCTTGGCTTCTAATGTGCCGACATGCTAGTGCCGACACTGTGCCTGCTGTTTTCAGTTGTACATTTCCTTCAAGCTGGTTTACATTCCATGTTTAGCACAATTGCAGCGTTTTTGGAACTAGAAATCACATTAACATTACCTTACATTGCTGAAACTGTGGCAGACAATTATGTCTGAAGTTTGTCTCATTTTAGATTAAAGTCATACTGCCGACATATTTAAGAGTAAAAATTGAATGTTGCATCAGTTAAGACACATTAGAGAGTATTAGAATTGTTTTCTCATAGTAATCAACATATTTTAGACGTTTACGAGCAAATGTATGGATTTAATATGTTGTTTTTAGATCCATTACCATTCATTATGAAAGGGCAATCATGTATTCTCCTAGCTGGTAAATAATGTCTTCATTTCTCCTGCCATTTGTTGATGTTGACTATGCCATATATTCTAAGTGTAGGTCCTTATGTATATTGGTCCTGCCGCATTGAGGGATGTCATTGAAAATGCTGAGCTTTATCCCATAAAGGGGCTGTTCAATTTTAAAGATTACTCTACAGAGATTGACCAGTATTATCATCAAACACTAGGCTATGAGCTTGGAGTTTCAACTGGATGGAGGGCTTTGAATGAATTGTATAACGTAAGTATGGTTTGCTCAACATTTTATGTTCACCTCTAGATTCTTATTGCTGCTTCCCATGTTAGCACATTCACAATCAGTGGATGGTCTAGGATTTATATTCGATGGGTTTAGGATACCCTGAGAGGCCAATAAGCACTATATATATATATATATATCTGACTGCGTGATATTGCATTGGATGGATTGCATGATATAATCTGGGATGAAGGGATTCTGAACATAGGACTTCTATTCCTCTTTTTGGTTCTGTGGAAGGAAAGAAATACATAGTTTTGTGTACAAGAGAAAACACTACATATTAGAGGAGTTCTTGCACAATTTTCTAAAAATTGTAAATTCTTGCACTATTCTTTTCTGGAATGAGTAACAACATTCAGATAATTGTATATACTTCCAAATGACAATTTTTTTTTTTTTGTCATTATACTCGTTAATTTCCTATCTCTAGTTTTGATGCTAGTTCATATTTAAATCCAACATTTAATTGTTAACTAAATGTGATATTTGTTGATGTAACAAACAATGAATATGATGCATTACCTTTTCAAGTAGATGTCATCCACTTAGTTCTTGATCTTACTCTGAGCCAGGTTGTGCCAGGAGAGTTGACTATTGTTACTGGAGTCCCCAATTCGGGTAAGAGTGAGTGGATTGATGCTCTTTTATGCAATCTTAATCAAAGTGTTGGTTGGAAATTTGCACTTTGTTCTATGGAGAATAAGGTAAACTATTTCTGCTTTCCCTCTTCTTTTCTTTTATTTGTTGGCAAGTCATAGTAAATTTCAAACCAGTTTTAGCTAAAGATTTATATTCAGCAAATCTCTAAAATAAGAGGATAGCAAATCAAATCCCTAAAATAAAGCTATTCTAAATAAAATGTAATAACTAAATGATATACATCAAATCTGATCCTAATATTAAGAAAAGTGTCAATTTCATCCTAACCTTAGGAAGTCAATTTTGATCCCAATCTTAGGGAGTCTGTCAATTTCCTACTCTGGCGGTCTATCTTTTGCATCCCTGAGATGGAAGCTGATATTGAAAGTTAAAGGCACATGGCTAATAGGGAAATGTTGTGAAATAATATGAATGTATTTTTTTCAGTCAAGTATTAGATTATATCTGACAAATCTTAGTCACTAAAGTTCATGATAATTTGTGGAAGATCTGTATAATTTCTGATATTAATTGTAATCTCCAAAGCGAACTCTTGTATAGTAACTTGTAGATCATCTATATCTCAAGTAAAAAAAATTAGTGCTGTTTTGGATTCTTAAACTTGATCAGTATCGGGAGGTTTTTCTAGCTAATTCTGTGTCTACACATTTTGGAGGTCTTGACTGCCACTGCCAGTATGGCAAATACTTCCATATACCTTTTTGTACCATTCTCACTTCTCAGAGCTAATTTTGTATTGTCAATGCAATCCAGTTCCCATGTCAGGCTAAGTTAGTTGTAATCTCTTTTGCTGTGTCAAATTTGTAGCTGTGGTGTCAAGGTATAGTGATTCAGCACTTATCCCTTGACAATCTATTGCTTGTCGATGTAATTACTGTAAAAGATTCATTGTTCTTGTACTGCACCCTAGCCTTTCAAGGTTTGTACATACAGTTTTAGTTGGTGTATGATATGTGGCTTTACAGGTTCGTGAGCATGCAAGAAAACTTTTGGAGAAACACATTGGGAAGCCTTTCTTTGGTGTGAGGTAAGTATCAGACTGCCTATAGTAACTGATTGCATTTGTAAGTAATATGAATACATTTTTCTTATTCGAAAAGAGTCAAAAGACAGTGAGTGGTAGGCAAATTCACTTCATGTAAGAGAGTGTTATCCATACCAAAAGTTAATCCTACTTGGAACTTTTTAGGCCCCCCTTTATTTTTCCTGTTCATCTAGAAGTCCTGGGTCTTTCCTGGAGATTAATAGCCTTCAGTTTTTCACAAAATTCCTGAAGTGCAAATCAAGGGATGCTTCAGTCTTTGAAACATAATGAGAGACAAATCTATATTTGTTATAAACCCATTACCAGCAAGAATTTTTGATAATGTGTCTCCACGTACTCCATCTTTTTATTTTTCTGTGTCTTTTTTTATTTTTCAAAGATATTTGACAATTGATGGGTTGAAATAATATCTCTTTTTTACCTTGGAGAAGTCTCTCCAATGTAAATAAAAATCAAGTTTTATTCATTGAATTGATACTGGGAGAAGGTTGAACTATTATCTGTTGCGAAGTGCTAAAGCTCTTGGGCTTTGAGGTATCTAGAGAGATGGAGATCATTGCTGAATATAGACACAGACAGTTTAATATAATTTCATAGGGTATATGTTGTTTCAGCTTTGCAGACTAGTCTGTTAATCATTTATTTACTGACCTGTTTGATTCATTGCTACAAACAGGTATGGAGAATCTGTTGAGCACATGAATGTTGAGGAGTTGGAGCAAGGAAAGCAATGGCTCAGTGATACATTTTCCCTAATAAGGTTACTCCAAATACTTAATTGTGTTGTGTGTTTTCCTTATGTGATGTTGATACTGTTCTTCACTGGAATGAGCTGAAGTTTCTGTGAGAAACTGCAGGCATTTTTAGGCAAAAACCTAATCAATCTTTCCTTTGCTTTCTGGACATATGTGGATTGCACTGTCTTACACAGTATGTCAATGTGAAACAAATCCTTGTGCCACTGATTAGGTCTATCTATATGCTTGGGAGTATAAACCCATGTCAATAATTTAGCTAAGGGCTGCTCTGGATGGATTTAATTTAATAAAATAATTGTTGCTACGGCAATAAAGTTTTTGGAGAAGTTGCATAAAAGGCGCTTTAGAAACTTATAAAAAACGAATAGATGAGTTGATGAAATTTTGCCCAGAATGGATTTGCAATGAAGTTCCATTGAAGTGGAATTGTTAATATTATGCGACAGTTGAACATTATTATGTTGCATATTCAGTATTAATGATTGTTTTGTGAAAGATTGTTCAGATTGCAAAAAGTTATGAAATTGTTACCTATCTGACTAGGGTGTCACACTATTTATGCGTGCACGTGGGTAAACTGTGTGTCGTGCTTTCGTGCATACAAAATACCTTATACATATAAAGTAGCCTCATGGATTAAAACCTTCAATGCTCAAGGTGCTGAGGTTTGTCAGCACATTGCTAATTTTGAATAGCTTATATCGTTTCTTGATGATTATTTGATACTTCTATAATGCTATACGAGTATTTCTTTTCTTTTTTCACTATGAATATTATGGGTGACATTACAGGTGCGAGAATGACTGCCTCCCAAGTATACATTGGGTTCTTGAGCTTGCAAGATTCGCAGTTCTAAGGCATGGAGTAAATGGACTTGTAATTGATCCATATAATGAGCTTGATCATCAGCGTCCTCCTAGCCTATGAGTTTTTTCCTTATTTCTTGTAAAGTTCACTAAGCGCTGATGGTAACTAATTACATGTTGATATGCGATTGATTTTCATTCTTGAAATTTTTGAAGTTTCTCTAATGCCATTGAATATCCTTAAACTTACGATTAATTATGAAGGAAGAATAGCATGGAGAGTGAGAAATCACGACTCCAGTCCATGTGAAGGTTAAATCATTTGGTGTCAAAAGGGTGTTAATGATATTAAATCATCAAATGGTTTTTCAAGAAGGGCGTTCATGTTAATTTCAAAGTTATGATATTATAGGCCCCGCAAAATAACATTGTTAGTGCTATAAAAGAAGCATTGATATCTTTAAAGTTCTATAATTTTTTTTATCATTAATGTTGTTATGTACCTTGCTTTATTTGGCTTTTGAAGTCGATGTCAGTGTATTTGACAAACGATAAAAGAAAATTCTTTGTGTGATTAATTAATTTCTGTTCTTACTTTGAATTGTTCGAATACTAGTTTTGAAATGCTAATCTGATATACGACGAGACTGAAACGGAGTATGTAAGTCAGATGCTGACAAAGATCAAACGATTTGCTCAACATCATTCATGTCATGTTTGGTTTGTAGCGCATCCTAGACAGGTTAGTAATTGTAGAACTATTCATTTACTTCAAGGATTTTGTAATTTAAATAACCTCGAAACGTGTTTTTTTAAACAGTTGCACAATTGGGTCGGAAGCCCCCCTAATTTGTACGACATTAGTGGGAGTGCACACTTCATTAACAAATGCGATAATGGAATTGTTATTCATCGTAATAGGGATCCTGTGGTTGGCCCTGTAGATCTAGTTCAGGTGTGCTTTTAAACCAGAATATTATCTGTCTTAAGGACCGTGAATATTTCTCACTAAATACTTTCATCTTATTAGTATTTTACCAAGGAAACCAAATTTTTTAACTTCTCATCTTTATTAAGGTTTGTGTACGAAAGGTACGAAATAAAGTCGTAGGAACTATTGGCGACGGTTACTTGTCCTATAACAGGTATGAGGCTTCTCATAAGTCATTAAATATTCTAATGCAATTCTTTAAAGTTATTTCTAATTCTTGATGTACAAGTTCTTTTTCTAGCTATGCTAAAAATTTACTGTTCTGGAAAATAAGTTCTGTTCACAAAATAAGTAACCTATTTTCTATCCTTTTCCCAAAGACATCCCAAATGGACTTTGTCAGGAAATCCAAATTATTATTACTTTTTAGTTACAAACAGGATAATGATCTCATAGATTTACCATAAACATTATTCAGAAACCGCTGCACAAACATGTATACAGATTGAGTATGACACCACGTTTTCATTCATCCATCTTTGGTAATTTATCTTGATTGTTTCATTTTACACTTTCTTTACAATTTCTAAATGATTTGAATTTCAAATTGCAAGATTTGGATTTCAATTTCATGTACGATTAATGATTTGATGTTGGTTTCTATTATGTCCGGACAGGGTGACCGGTGAATACATGGATCTTGATCAGTGAGGTAGAAAACAATAAAAATGATAACATCTTCTTGCAGCTTCCGGTTATTTGCATCATTTTGGTGTTGTAATACTAAATATCTCGTGCTTTTCAATGCACACCACTGGCAGAAGCTGAAATCACCATCTAATGCCCGTGAAGCCATGGCATAGAAGTATAATCTAACGGCAGTCGCTCTTCTAGAGTGTATTTATGTTTTCACATTAAGGAAGAATATATGGAAGTGAAATTTGCATTCATTTTGTATTTATGTTTGTGACCCGATCAATTATTTTTGTGTAAATATTGTTTTAATTGGTTAATGTGGACCGGCAAGAGCTTTTTGGCAATGTAGTAAGGTTAGTGACTCCTTATCCGTGGAGCGTTGAGTATTTTTCTCATCTTTGGCAATGTAGGATCAATGGTTTCTTTTCAATCCAGCTTTATCTAATAGCAACTCCCATCCTTGAACACAGATATTTTTCACCTAAGAGTGGGTCCCATTTCGAAGGGTCCGGTGTTCAGCCAATGGGATCCATTTCTGTGTTCTTGACTTGGTCGTTTGTAAGTATCTTTCATTGGACAAGCATGAGCACGTGATCATGTGTCAACACTGTTAGATAATTTAGAACTTCTAGATTTTTGGTGCATGGAAATTTGATACTTCAACTTATTTCTTGACTAGTGATGCTAAATTATCCACATTCGGGTAATTATTGTCAACCGGAGACTTGGCTAAAACATTAATTAATAAATTTTGAGATTCAAATTTTAGTCATCCGTGACTGCGCAATTTCAATTTATTGACCATGGAAGCTGGAAACTGCAGTCCTGTGATTGCGCAGCACTAAACAATTTACGAGAAAAAAATGCAGTAGACCTTTAACCTTTCGAATTTGTATTGAGTTGGACAGTTTTTTGCTATTTGATCATTAAAAATGAATAATATTATTTATCATTATGATTATAGAACATCGGTGATGTGACAGTGTATGCAGAATAATATGATTGAGCAGTTTAATTCTTACAAGAGAGGGGAGGAAAGAGAGAAAAATATGAGCGATAATGAATTGTCACATCATCGATGTTCCTTTATCAAATATCATTACTCGTAAAAAAGTCATATGAAATGCAAATCAAACTCGAGTCTGCATTCTCCGTCCCAGCACCCCCTCATTCCCTGCCACTGATTTTTCACCCTACTCAGCCACACCCTTAAAGTTTCGCCCTGCCTCGTCTGCTGGTTCTCCCTCGCGTAGTCACATTCTTGGCTCATTCCCCGTGAAAATTAAATAAAAAACCGTGATGGTTATTATTATCAACTCATCTGACAATCAACATGTTGGGGGTAATTCTTTTTCCTGTTTATACTCGAAATATTGTCTAATTAAAAGAAAAATTGTCTCAGTAAATGTAATCTAAGAAAAGATATACAAATGCTTTTTCCAATTCAAATATCTAAATTGAAGTAAAAAATAAAAGTTCACAAATGCTTTTTCCAATTCAAATATTTAGTGTTATTCAAATCAATCAGAACCAATAAAAGAATAAAAAGAATTACCCCTTCAAAATTAAAATATTGTGTAAAGATAGAGCAATTTTTCTATTCATGGTCGAATCCAAATATTAATAGACAAAGATCCCGTGACATGAGGCGGAATAAGGAAAACTACAAATTGGTAACTGGGCCACCCTCAGTGCCTCACCCCACCCCTCTCTGTACAATTTATCTCTACAGACTACATGTATATAATGATTCAGTATCCTAGAAAAAAATCAAAAAAAAAATCAAAAAATCAAAAATGAAAAGTGCTTATGTTGTTCTTCTTCTCCCTTTTCTTTGCTCTTTTAACTGTTCTATTGCAGCCTCAGATTCCGTTTACGACACCTTTGTCCAATGCTTTTCAGACAATAAAATTCCACAATCTCAAATCTCACAAATTGTGTACGGTCCGAGCAATCCCTCTTTTACATCGGTCCTTCAATCATACATCAGAAACCGCCGATTCAACACTTCCTCGACCCCGAAACCGGCCATCATTGTCACTCCATTGGAAGTATATCATGTTAGTACAACGGTTATATGCGCCAAGAAAATTGGAATTCAACTGAAAATCCGAAGTGGTGGACATGATTATGAAGGGATTTCGTATGTTTCTGATGTTAGTTTCATCATTCTCGACATGTTTAATCTACGGAATGTTGATGTCGATCTTAAGGACGAAACTGCTTGGGTGCAAGCCGGGGCAACGCTTGGCGAACTGTATTATGGGATTTGGGAGAAAAGCAAAGTCTATGGTTTTCCGGCTGGTGTTTGCCCGACTGTGGGCGTCGGCGGTCACCTGAGTGGTGGCGGGTATGGTAACATGTTGCGAAAATACGGCCTGTCTGTGGATCATATAGTGGATGCGCTAGTCGTCGATGTACAAGGCAGAGTTTTGGACAGGGCGGCGATGGGGGAAGATCTTTTTTGGGCAATTAGGGGCGGCGGTGGCGCTAGTTTTGGCGTTATATTAGCCTATAAAATACAACTAGTTCCTGTTCCGCCTACTGTAACAGTTTTTCGTATAGAGAAGGGCTTGGACCAGAACGCGACAGAAGCCGTTTTCCAGTACCAAGAGGTCATGCAAAAGATTGACAATGATCTCTTCATTCGGGTTCTATTACAACCTATTACGAAAGACAAATCCAGGACGGTTCGAGCAACATTCATCGGAATGTTCCTTGGTGATTCCAATAGACTATTGTCCATCACGAGTTCTGAATTCCCTGAACTTGGACTGCAGAAAGCAGATTGCAAGGAAATGAGTTGGATTGACTCAGTTCTATACTGGGCTAATTTCGACAACACTACAAGCCCGAACGTGCTACTCCACAGAACCCCTGACTCTGTCAATTTCCTGAAACGAAAATCTGATTACGTCAAAACTCCTATTCCCAAAACAGGGCTGAAGTCTCTGTGGAAGGCAATGGTCGACATAGGGAAAGTCGGGCTTGTTTTCAATTCCTACGGTGGAAGAATGAATGAAATTCCAGAATCTGAAACCCCATTTCCTCATCGGGCTGGGAACATTTTCAAGATTCAGTATTCTGTAAACTGGAATGAAGAAGATGCTGCATCAGACAAGAATTACATTGATCAGATTAGAAATCTCTACAGTTTTATGACCCCTTTTGTTTCGAGTAATCCGAGGGAATCCTTCTTGAATTACAGGGATCTGGATATTGGCATTACAGACGATAGTAGAAACAGTTTAAGTCAAGGGAAGGTGTATGGAGAGAAATATTTCAAAGGGAATTTTTACAGATTGGTCAAAATTAAGAGCACTGTTGATCCCGATAATTTTTTCAGGAACGAACAAAGTATTCCAACATCGGGTGCCGCTGTTCGAGGAAGAAAAGGAAGAATTTTCTGAGGGAAATTTGTTTATTATCACTGTTATTGTTTATCATAACCAATATTAAAAAATTTAAGTTACAATCAATTTATGATATCAAATGCTTTTCCAATGGGAGGTTCCATATAACTCCATGTGACAATGTCGACTCCTCATAATTGCTTCTTGTACTACATTTTGCGTCAGATGTAGACTTTTATTTAAAGTTGATGGAACTCCGTTCACATTGATATCCAACCACATGTTCAACTTTGACATATCATTCTAGGTCATTATCAGTATTCACAGGGAGTCTGGGGGACAAAAAAAAATGTATTGGATTAATACATAGAAAAAAATAAAAAAAGAAGCCCAGTGCTCACCCTCCTCCTGCTCCTGAGTATTTGTCGTGACAATATGTTATGAAGGGCAATGTTAATGTATAAATAAAATTTATATATGTATATATATATATATATATAG
>CAIGRB010048197.1:62192-146533 GCA_903798255.1 Fraxinus quadrangulata | reverse complement strand
CCAAAAAAAATGGAAAATGAAAGAAAAGCTCACCCTAGTAAATTCGAAATATGTTAAAATAGTATCACAAAGTCATTTTACCCTATGAACTCTTCCCGCGAAAAAAAAAACAAATGATTTGAGAATTACAAGGTCTCTCCACTTGCACGACTTCAATAATCCAAGATTTTGTGGTCCTCAATTGATCGCTCCTGCTTCGATTTTGGGCCTAGGGTTTTGGAAAATTTAGGGGCTGTTCTCTTTGTATTTCAGTTATGTATTTTGAGTTTTGAATTCATTTTGGATTTTATGTTTTGTGTGACTATTTCAAGATTTGTTGAAAATGTGTTTTTTTGGCATTTTAAAAAATTATTTTGCAAACACCCAAAACTCGTTTTGAAAATTTTGGTTTTATTATAACTTAAAATACCAAAAACGACAAATTTGTCGTTTTGAGTTTTCTTTGTAAAATTTTAACTTATTTTCTAAAAACGCGTTTTCGAAAATAGGAAAGAGAAAGCATTTTCACTATTTTGAAAAATAGAAAACAGAAAATAGCTTGAAAATGATAAAGAGAACATGTCCTTAGTGACTTTTCTTTTGGTTGGGTGATTTTGTGTGGGTTTGGAAAGAGTAGAGAATTGCATTTTGGTAAAGAAGGGAGAGGTGTGTTTGGTAGTCCATGATTTTGATGAGGTATCGTCCATATTGATATCTCATTTAAATTTTGGATGGAGTTAATTGTCATGTGCGATTTCTGTCATCCACGAGCCAAAAATTCAAACGGAAAACATCACATGAGTGGTGGAATGCAAAAACTTAAAGTTGAATGGCAAGTAGAAAGCATTGTAAAGTTCAGCAAATAAAACGCGACGTGACATAAGTCAAAGTTCAGAGGGTTCTGAAACATTTCTCTCTTTCTATTGACAATCCAAGATTAGCCTTTTGGTTCTATGATTATAGCTTCCATGAATTGGATATTTTATGGGTTTATTACTATATAGTGATTTTATTGGAAACAAGAAATGAAGAAGTGATCTAGTTTCATATGTCCAAATTTATTAGAGTTAATGGTTCGGCGGCGACGACGCTAGTGTGAAGAAGGGGTAGGTGGGAAAGAAATGAACGGTGGTAGCAGTGGTGGAAGATGATTATTTTTTTTAAGTTTTGATTTTTTAATAATTTATTTGCACTTTTTAGAAAATTTGGGACTATAATTATTGTAATTCGTTCTTAATTTTTAGTTTAATTTTTGTTTTATTGTAATATGAGTGTATATTTTTCATTTTACAGTTTTTTATTGAGAAAATAAATTGTATGGGGTATCTCATGCTAAATGTTTCAAATAAGAACATTTTGTGCTATTTTCAAAAGATACGGGGTTTTCAATCGTATGCCCAATATGTAAGTGGTTTTTCGTTGTTTAATCTAAAAATGGGTAAATAACACAAAACGTTCATACATTTCAATGTCATTGTATAAAACGTCTATATCTTTCATTTTTTGACATTTTCACTCATACCTTCTACATTTCATTGCGCAAAATGTCATTTTCAACCATTTTTCCAAATAAAATAATGATTTTACCCTTCTATTCAAATGAAACAAAAAGAAAAAGAAAAGAAAAGGAAAAGAAAAGAAAAGAAAAATTAAACAATTAATTACAATTATAGTCCTAAAATTTTCAAAATATTACAGATAAATCCTAAATTCTCCACCACCACCACTTTCACAACCCCACTAAGCCGCTACCTATAGATCTACATAGCACCATCTTCTAACCACCACGCCTGCCGGACTCCACCACCACTAGTCTCGCTTTACTCTCTCCAACATCCTCTCCCATTGTATTGGTCACAAAATTTGTCAAAAACAGCCATATTTGCAGCCTAAAATACCAAATTGCTGTAAACAACCCTTCAGCGCAAACCCACTTTCGGCGCCACCCACGATCGCGCACCACCACCGACTGTTACCCCTCACCTCGACAAACCTATACATAGTCTCACATCAATCAAACCTACCTCAAAATCATTCTACTGTAATCTAGACATTCAACAGTGGCGACGTCCATTTTGCCAAACTCTTTTCCTTCAATTCATGCATCCTACAACACTAAATTTCCAAATTGGCATCAATCAAAGTATTAACAAACCCAAACGACAATGTGTATGAATATAATTGAACCAATTATCCCCCAACTGTTTCAATTTCTGGTCCAAAACTCTCCACGGACGCGATGCACAGAGAGAACTGTCTGATCAAAATGGTGGGTCCTAAGTGCTTAAATCTTCAAATTTGTGTGGGGGAGAATGGTGAGGGAGTGAATCGAGGTTGGTGGTGGTGGAGTCTGGTGGGCGTGGTGGTCGAAAGGTGGTGCTATGTAAATCTATAGATGGTAGCTTGATAGGTTGTGAAAGTGGTTGTTGCGGAGAATTTATGATTTCTTTTGTAATTTGTTAAAAACTTAAGAACTATAGTTGCAGTTGGTTATTCATCTTTTTCTTTTTGTTTTATTTCAATATGAGGGTAAAATTGTCTTTTATTGACAAAATGGATAAAAATGACCTTTTGTCCAATAAAATGTGGAAGATAGGGATGAAAATGACAAAAAATAAAATGTAGGGATGTATTGCAAAATGACTTTGAAATGTAGGGAAGTTCTGTGCTATTTACCCATCTAAAAAGTATTGATAGAAATGAGTTTTGAAATAATAATTTTTTTTAAAGAATGTGCGTCACATTAAAAATAGATTTTTTTTTTTATAAATTTATGTGAAATATATTATTTTTAAGAATACGTGATTCAAAATAAATTTAAGAAAAAAAAAGTGTCTCTCTTGTTTTAATGGTTATGAAATCAGAACTATAGCTTTCGTCGCTGGTTGTGATTTTTACTCGATTTTTTTGGACTGAGAAATTGGGAAGAAATATTCGACAGAATTACTCAGTTGATTCTATTTTATAATCACTGGCGTGGTCAAGTTGTGGAGGAAGATAATCAATAAAGATGATGGTCGATCTGAGCGCGTTTTCGGACGAAAATTTCGATCCGAAGAAATGGATAAACAGTGCGGTGCAGCAGAGGCACCCGCAGGATCCGCTCGACAAGCATTTGGTGGATCTGGAAATGAAGCTCCAGATGGTTTCCGAGGAGATCGCCGCCTCTTTAGAGGAGCAGAGTGCCGCTTCACTTCTACGCGTCCCACGTGCCACTCGTGACGTGGTCCGCCTCCGTGATGACGCTCTATCACTTCGCTCATCTGTTGCCTCTATCCTCCAATATCTCAAAAAGGTGCCATTTACTACAGCGTTTAACATCTTTTGTTTTACTGATTGGAATGTTGGCAGCTAGTTGAAAGTTAAGAAAAATACAATATGGCGATAATTAATGAATCGTAGAGATGTCATTGAGCTACTAGCATGGTTGTCACGCTTTTATGCATTTGTTTTACTAAGTAGTAATTTCGCAATGTATTGAAAATAAAGAAAATGCAATTCTGGCTGTAAGTGATAATTTAGTCTATGAATGAATTGCAGAGATGTCATTGCGCTATCAGCGTGTCAATATGATTCAAATATGCCAAAAAGCTATGCACATATCCATAACTATAAAAATGTTAGTATTTTTGATTTCTGTCCCCCCAATATCATTCCAGATCCTAATTTTGATTCTTTCTCAGGCAGAGGGATCCTCTGCGGAGTCAATAGCTACACTTGCCAAAGTTGATACAGTCAAACGGAGAATGGAATCTGCTCACGAGACATTGCAGGTATTACCTATTTTAATAGCAGTTTCTTCAGTTACTCCTGCAAAGGATTATCTAGTTTTAGTAGTGATTGGTTACTAAGGAGTATGGTGGCATGCGAACAGGATGCTGCTGGATTGACTCAGCTGAGCTCAACTGTTGAGGATGTCTTTGCCAGTGGTGATCTTTCCCGAGCTGCTGAAACATTGGCTAATATGAGACACTGCCTGACTGCTGTTGGAGAGGTAATATTCACTCAATTTCATCTCAACTATTCGTTTAATTTCATTGTCATGGGATTGTCAAAATAGTTTGATTTATGAACTCCAAATTTTCAGGTTGCTGAATTTGCCAATATAAGAAGGCAGCTTGAAGTCTTAGAAGAAAGACTAGACTCAATGGTGCAGCCTCGTTTGACAGATGCATTGACCAATCGCAAGGTGGCTTTCTTACTGTAATTTTTGTTTAATCTTTCTCATAATTGTTTCTTTTTTTGTATATGATTACTTGTATTGTTAACTAGTTTACACACACACACACTTTTTTCTTCCTCATTCCCTAGTACCTTTTCTTTACAATTTGAGTGTCCTACTTTCTAGGTTGATGTTGCCCAAGAAATGCGGGGAATACTCAATCGCATTGGGAGATTTAAGTCTTTAGAGCTTTGCTACATCAAAGTCCATCTCAAACAGATAAAGAAGCTCTGGGAAGATTTTGACCTTAGGCAACAATCTAGTAAGCTTGCAAATGATAAGTATGAAGTAGAGAGGCTTTCAAGTAGTCATGATTCGCAATCAAATATGTCCAAAATTTCGTTCTCCAGTTGGTTGCCAAGTTTCTACGATGAAATGCTGCTGTATCTGGAACAAGAATGGAAGTGGTACTGAAACTAATTTTCATTTCTTTTCTCTAAAGTTATGCTTTTGTTTTTTGATCAAAGCACATAACTATAATTAGTTTATGAATTTGTTTAACAATTGATTTTTGAGGATGCTTCTACCAGACACATAAGCATACATTTGAAAGGAAAACGATTGTAACTTTTTTTATATGAGTTTCAGTTGTGTCAAGATTAGATATCATATTTTATGGCTAACAAGAAAGTCCTGTTAATCTGCCCACTAGATATATGTTAAGCAGCACAAATAGATAAATTCACTCTGAGCGGTGATTTCTGCTATCTTTTAATTGTAATCCATTATCTTGCTTTTGTAAAATTCTCTTTTTCTTCATCTTCTTTCATTCCCTCTCCCGGTTTCATTTGAAATGAACGCGTTCTCCCTGTTCCATCGCCTACAAAAAAATTAAAAATAGAAGGAAAAGATTACCAAATCTCACGGGGAAAGGAAGTCAAAAGTGAAAAACATATGCAGGGGGGTGGCGGCAAGAGCATGGTTGCTTGAAGTAAGACAAATATGTAACAGATGAAGCATTAAAGGGAGGAATAGAGCCAAATCAGGAGCCAAGACCACTGTAAGAAGAGTGAGACCGAGACTGAGATGTAATAAGTTACTTCCTGAGTATATAGGTTATTTGGTCAATCTAATCATGAGAAAGAATAACAATGGTGAAATTATTGATCATCATCTATTTTCTATGCAAGCTGTCATCTTGACTTTGCAGCTGCTAGCTCAGTAGCACGGCATACATTTTGTGTCCTTTTTTCAGGAGATTTTGTCTTGGATAGCAGTTGTTTATAAACATGTAACATGAATGTCACTGATACATCATTTGTAGATTTCTGATTTTAGTGATATCGAGTAATGTTAAAATGAATTTTCAAGGATTATGAAGCTCAACAGGGCTTAAGGGTAGAGAAGTTTCTTTTAACTTTTTTAAGAAAAAAACAGCCTGGAATTTCAATGGTCTGCCTCACAGAATATTCAGGCAAATATATGTTTTGCACAACATGAAAGTAGATAGTGTAAAAGATTTTGATTTTCTCTCAGTATCTGAGCATGCATCCCCCACTCTGTGTGTTGTGCTTATGTCCCCCATGGATGGTATACTATCTTTTATTATTGAAAACTAACTTTAAATCAAATATTGATTTTAATTGCCTCTGTAATTTTAAGAATAACTAAATAGTATGCAGATGAATTTTATCTGATCTTTGCAGAACGCATCTTGTCATAAAATTACAACTTCTCGCTCAATTTTGCGTTAAACTTTTTGCATATGCATAAAAATCTGCTAACAGTATGTATGCTATTCTATTTCTCTAAGCACGAAAGGATAGAGGCAACTGCCAATTGCTTGTAGAAGATGCCCCCTTCTTTTCGTTCTCTTCTTATAATTGCTAAGATTATTGTGACAGAAATTAATCGGTCAACACATCTAAACATTCTCTGCAGGTGTTTGGTTGCTTTTCCTGAAGATCACAGAGCACTTGTTCCTAAGTTGTTGATAGAGACAATATCCACCGTTGGTGCAAGTTTTGTATCTCGAATCAACCTTGCTACCGGGGATGTTGTTCCTGAGACCAAAGCATTGGGCAAAGGTTACATTAGATTTTTTTATATTTTTAACTTTGTCTTGTATCTAAATATATTTGGAGTTTCAGATTAAGGATTAAGGTTGTTTTTAGTGATATGATGTAAACGGGGGGCTTGTGATAAGTAGGTTTCAGCTCTACTAAGCTATAGATAAAGAATTAACGATGCTGTTTTTGCAAGTATTAGAATCAATGCACCATGGGTGATGCGAGGCTTCTCAAGAATCTTTTTCTTGTAGATGTGGAATAGCGGATTTTTATAATTGTAAATATAATTAAAGTTCATTTGATTGAGTTCTTTCATCTGGTCATAAAGCATATGTTATTAAGAGTGCCAGTTAGTTACACCCTATATATTTAAGATGAACAAGGTGTCCAATTAAATGAGCACTTCATTTATTCTAGCATGATAAAGTAGCCACCGATGAGATCTTATTTCATGTTCAGTTGCTTACTCGACCTTTTGATACCTAGCTTATTCTGAGTCAAGTGAAGTAAACATTAATACTTTAGTCTTATTAAAAAGAAGATAGTGGTAGCGTAATGCGCTTCTCCGCAGTTAGTTTAAATGATATAACCTGCTAATAGGGGGTGGTAGTATGGTACATTTCTGCTTCTCTGGAAAGATATCATGTTGGCTTCTTTATTTCTAGTCTGACGTTGTCTTCAACAGTAAAGCTGAGATCGTATTTTAGGTTATTGTGTATATTGCATTCAGTCCCTAGACTGCTTTTCTTAACTGTTTAACAACTTTTAGTGATGATAACTACTCCTATCCTGTTTTGATTCCATTCTTACAATTTCAGGTATATTAGATATCTTATCCGGGGATTTATCAAAAGGTATCAAAATTCAGAATAAGCATCTAAAGGCTCTGATAGAACTACACAAAATAACGGGGAGTTTTGCTAGGAATGTTCAGCATCTGTTTTCAGACTCCGATCTTCATGTTTTGTTGAACACATTGAAGGCGATCTATCTTCCTTATGAAACTTTTATACAAAGGTATATGAATGTGAAGTACATTTGCATGGTTTTTGGTGGTTTCTGCCATGTGATTTTGAAAAAGATTTAACTGCCTTCTACAGTAGAGTATCCTATACTTTAGAGGGCTTCCTAAGAGTTCTAATTGCTAAGTGATGAACGGCACAAAGAAAAAGGGTTCATATAGATGACTCCAAATTAACCAGTAACAGGGCTTAGTTTGTTATCGTAGTATTTTGAATGCTTCCATAAGAAGACATTGCACACAGATTTAATGTAGATTTTTCGATTGTTCTAAACTTATTATTTGCTAATATTATCTCCATCGTAGATATCTTAATTTGGACTCAAATTTGAAGTAGGCATCCATGTGGTTCCATGGACAATGGGGAGTATTGAATTTTAATTCCAATAACTTTGATTATCAATCTTATGATCCTCTACCCTATTACATAAATTGTAGGTTTAAATAGTCTTAGAAGTTTGATTATGCTACTTTTTTTGGCTAAACATTGAATTGGTGTATTATGGACTCTGCTGTTCAGGATGATATTTCTTGTGTATATAATACGTCCTACTTATAGATCATTTCTGAATCAATGTAACTCGATTGATCAACTTGCTTATTTGTAATTTTTGTTCTAGGTATGGGCAAATGGAGCGTGTAGTGCTATCTGGTGAGATTGCAGGACTTGATCTTAGAGGAGTTACTACTCGCATTATTGGTGTACAGGGAGTCGAACTCAGTGAGACAGTTCGAAGGATGGAAGAGTCCATCCCTCAAGTCATTCTACTACTTGAAGCAGCTGTTGAGAGATGCATTAACTTCACTGGTGGTTCTGAGGCCGATGAGCTACTTCTCGTGCTTGATGACACGTTGCTACAATACATTTCCACTCTTCAGGGTAACCTAAAATCACTCAGATTAGTAACTGGAGTGGATGTGTCATCTGAAGGTGTTGGTGCAAAGAAGGAAACAGGATCAGATAGAAAAGAAGGAGCTTCACATGCTCGTAAAGTTGATTTTATGTCAAACGAGGAGGAGTGGTCATTTGTTCAGGGTGCTTTACAAATTCTCACGGTTGCAGATTGTTTAACAAGCCGATCTTCAGTCTTTGAAGCTTCGTTGAGGTCAACTCTCGCTAGATTGAGCACTAATTTGTCTCTTTCCGTATTTGGTACAAGTATTGATCAACACCAATTAAATGTGGCTGCTGCTGATGGAAGTGGGGAATTGTCTATGGCTGGAAAAGCTGCCTTGGATGTGGCAGCTGTTAGGCTTGTCGATGTTCCTGAGAAGGCTCGGAAACTTTTAAACCTACTGGAGCAGGTATTCAGTCTTTCTTACATTTCCATCTTTTTCAAGAAACAGGAATTTGATTTTGAATAAAGTATTTTGGAGAACAGTGAAGCTTAAAATAATTACACTCTTGTAGAACTATCATTTTGACACGAAACATGAAAAATGACAAACCGTGACAACAATATAAAATTTGCTTTCATTCGTTTCTAATTCTACTTGTAAAACCGACATGTATGTTTATGGATACTTGACACTTTTCTTATTTGTAATTTGATGATGTCCAAATTACAAGTTTTTCATGGTTCTTGCAGTCGAAAGATCCTCGGTTTCATGCACTTCCAATCGCTTCTCAAAGAGTAGCAGCTTTTGCAGAGGCAGTCAGCGAACTAGTTTATGATGTGCTTATATTAAAAGTGAGGCAGCATTTTAGTGATCTGTCTCACCTTCCCATATGGTCTTCGGTTGAACAACAAAGTTCTTATCACCTTCCTAGCTTCAGTGCATACCCCCAGTCTTATGTGACCAATGTTGGTGAGTATCTTCTAACTTTGCCCCAACAACTGGAGCCGCTTGCTGAGGGTATTTCTAGCAGTGATGCCAATGCCGAGGAGGCACAATTCTTCGCAACGGAATGGATGTTCAAGGTAACTGCCCTTCTAACACTGCCATATTGTTTATAGTCATATGCGAGCAATACATAACTAAATTCACATGCATATATGCATGCACACATATATTTAATTATGTGCTAGCAAATTGTCTAGGATTATGTTTGGCTAAGCTTAAACGTAACTTTTTTGCGTTAAAAAAATATTTGCACCCTTTTTCTCACTTGTTAAAAGAAGTTGTTTATTTTGAAAGAAATTCTCACCTTACTTCTAAAATTAAGTTACTTATTTCCACTTTTGACTAACAAAAAATATTTATATTAAAACTTATAGTGAAACTTTTAAGCATGGTAAAACATGCTCCTAATCCTGATAATAACATCCAATGAGGTTGATGTTTCGATTATTCCCAACTCGTGCTGTGCTTTATAGGTGGCTGAGGGAGCTACCGCACTATACATTGAGCAATTACGTGGGATTCAGTATATAACAGATCGTGGAGCACAACAGCTGTCTGTTGATATTGAATACTTGAGCAATGTACTTTCTGCCCTATCAATGACGATTCCCCCAACTCTTGCAACATTCCACACTTGCTTTTCAACACCAAGAGATCAGCTTAAGGAACTCGTAAAATCAGATTCAGGAAATCAGCTAGATCTCCCTACTGCTAACCTCGTCTGCAGGATGCGGCATGTGAGTCTGGAATAGCGATTCACTGTATCTGATGGAGGTAAGATTGAGGTGTAGTTCACCGTCTAAATATCAAGGATATGACTACTATCTTTCGGTTAAATACAGGAGAGAAATGAGTTTTGTGTCTTCAAGCAAGAGAAATTATACACACTGAAGAAGTTCTGAAACAAAATTGTCCCGGAAAGTCTTCTGGTATGCAAGGGTAAGTTTATGTTTGGAAAATTTGTTTGATTTACAAGTGTAATTTCATTTACCGTTTTTAGAGAATAAATACAAAACATATATAGATTGATGTTCATTCTTTTCTTGTGGGATCTGCATGTTTGGCTAAGCTTATAAAAATTTTAGTTACAAGTTCTAAAATTTGTCTGTCAAAGTTGAAAATAAATAATTACTTTGAAAGTAATTTTATATTAGATGTTGTAACCATATAAATTAGAAAAGAAATTTACTTTAGTCAAACATATTCATATTTGCCAAGATTGCAGACCTGAAATGGCAAACCAACAAGTTTATTAAAAATCTGGTACATGAGATTGAACTAAATTTGATTTGTTTTAAACAATAACCGTAGATTGAGGGGCATAATTGTATGGGTAAAATAGGTATCGAAATGGATTCTGTAGTTTGAAATTGAATCCAGGCTTGGGCAATCAAGCTAAATAAGTAAATTGTTAACTTATAATTAGCAAAGAAATTAACTTTAGCCAAACATGTTCGTATTTGTCTAGAATGCAGACCTAGAAGCGGTTGCTCTTGTTGAATTGTACTGTTGATTAAAAATAAGGTACAAGGGATTGAATTAAGCCCTGTTTGACAACCATTTTTATAAAACATTTTTTTACACTCATTTTTAACTTCAGATTCAAACAATAAAATATTTTGCACGTAAATTCAAAAATTTTCATTACTTTTTAACCACACATTCTAAAAAATTTTACGATTCAAAACATTGTTTCGCCAAATAATAACAACAGAGGCTAAATATGATTCGTTTTCAGCATTAACTAGATACCGAGAAGCATATTGAATGAGTAAAATATGTCTTGATGTGCAGTCTTCAGTTTGAAATTGGATATATTCAAGCAGAAAAAATAATCAAAAACAAGAAAAATTGATATTGCTTCAGTTGTTAGTGACTACTCG
Source organism: Fraxinus quadrangulata (assembly GCA_903798255.1). Taxonomy (NCBI): domain Eukaryota; kingdom Viridiplantae; phylum Streptophyta; class Magnoliopsida; order Lamiales; family Oleaceae; genus Fraxinus; species Fraxinus quadrangulata. The sequence continues at coordinate 135,574 of CAIGRB010048197.1, read as the reverse complement.
ATTTTGTAATTGATAATTTTTGACACGGATAGCATCGGGTCTTTAATTAGTGGACATGATTACTAGAGGTTAGTTCGCTCAATGAAATTGATAGAAATAATTCAAAATCTGTTGTGAAAAAGAGAAAACGAGGAGAGAATAAAAATTAATAGATTTGTGTGTATGTTATTAAGAATCAAAGTTCTATATTTATAGGGAATGGTTAGAGATATGATGATAATAATTTCTAGGGTTGCAGGGGATTAACACCAATTCAAAATGATATATTTTTCGAAATATGTGTTACTTCGGGAGTACGTTGCATTTTACTATTACTTTTTCAGGAACAGTATTTAATATTCTTCTGGAATATTGAAAATTATAAGACATGCTTTTTAGGAGCAAATGATATTCTTTTGAAATATTATTTATAATTTTGTGTTACTTCGGGAGCAATAACATGATAAATCATCAATTTTAAAGAGCATCTAAAATATTTAATCAGGTTAAATATAAACACGATAGGTATACATTAAAGTTAATTGGACATTGGCATGGAAACTATTATATTGATTAGTACAAACAGTTGCAAAACATTGAAATTGATTAGGGATTATAAACGGCATAATCGAGGGTATATGATAAGCCGTAACCTCGAAACGTAAAGTATGCTGTAAAATAGCTTGAAAAGTTAAGCCATATGTGCAGTATAAGCAGTTGCGGAGATAGGGGTCGGCAAGGGTGGGTCTCAGTCCAAGTCAGATTCTGTTAAATTCTTTGGAAAAAAAAAATTGATTATAGCCCATTTTTTTTCGACTGGACAACCTAATAGTCCACTGTACCATTGAATCATGCGTCCCTCAGTATAAGAATTACATTGATACACATTAAGTTTATCAAAATATTTGTATAAAGCTGTGAATAATAGCGTGATTTTGTACCTACAATCTTTTAATGATTATTATGCCAAAGTGTAATAACCAGCAAGCATTATTAACTTTTGATATAGTTATGGTTATTGCAAACAAAAACAACACATTTGCAGGATTATACGATGCCGAATTTATTTAAAATTTTAACAATTGCACACAATATATAGAAACCATACATAAACAATTGCACATAATTCCAGACATAGAGGACACATATTTCGATATACCATTACACATAACTTGAGGGCATGTATTTTCGGTATACCATTACACAGAAATTGGCAAACGTAATATGTATATATAAAAAATTCACACGTCACCAAATTAATAAATATATTACTAAAAGGACAAGTTGACACGTCAATTATGAACTCAAAAGGATTAGATTGAAATCTGAATTTTAATCGTTATCAAACAAGGACTTAATTTTTTCTTTAAACTTAATGGTCTTATTTCCCAATTATTAGTTAAACTAGCAAGACATGTTCATTGATAAGTTTCAAATTAAGAGACGATCCACCTGAGGTTAATGTTACTATGAAATTAAAAAGTTAGAAACGGCAGCTCCCTCCAAAAATATTAGATTGGGAGGATGAGAAGTAAGTCGTGGACAAATAATGCAATTTTTCCTAAATAATACTTTATATAGAAAATAAAAGAAATTCTATTTCCTTCCAGTAAGGATCAAAATTTTTAACGTGTATTTTATTTCCTTAAATTTATCGTCTCTTTCCTATGTTCCAGATTAGAAGACCTTCAAATCAACAAGGATTCTGAAATACCTTAAATTCTCCTATAAAAGGACAGTATCAGATGCCAGTGTTCTTACAATTTGCAGCAGAAGTTCGAACTAGCATTTGCAAAGAAAAAATAGTAATCCTGCAGTGGATATCACTAGCATTCGAGGATTTGAGGACATCACTATCCTTTCAAGGAATATCCACCGCAGGATTACTATTTTTTCTTTATGGAGAAGTTCGAATACTAGCATTTGAAAAACTAGGAGATAGTGTTTGGACTAATATTAGTGCCCCTTCCCCTTTTTTTGACGATATTGTTTACTACAGGGGTAAATTTTTTGCTGTTGGTATTTGTGTGAGACCTTGATGGTGAGAATGACCCACAAGCAACGGCGGTGGCCCCTGCTCCATCTAAGACGTGATGTGATCAAATTCAAAAGTATCTTGCTGAATCAGCAGAAGATCTTTTGCTAGTTTCTCGTAGCCGAGGAGGTACCATATTTGAAGTTGATGATGACGACAACGTGAAGTCCAGTTACTATACGATTGGTTTCTCTATTTTGAGGCTAGAAGAATGTCATGGGGAGGGAAATAACTATGCGTATAGATTGGTTGAATTGAATACTTTGGGAGATCACTCATTGTTCTTAGGCTACAATGTATCTACATCATTATCCTCGTCAGAATTTAAGGGAGCTATCAAAGCTAACTGCATCTACTTTACAGATGATCTTTGCGAGCTTTATTCCTCTGAACCAGGTGGAGGTGGCCATGACGCAGGAATCTTTGACATGGAAAAGGGAACTATTCAATTAAATTATTTAGGAGATTTTCGCAGTTATACATCTCCCTCATTATGGCATCTTTAGGTTTCTTCTATATATAAATTTATGGATGTTTTATCCTCCATGCACTTTCTCTCCATTTTTTTTTTCTTAATAATGTAATAATTTAGGATTTATAAGTAAGAATACCTGTTTGAAGTGTACAGCTACATTATATGCCTCTTTAATTGCTTGCATTTCTAGGTCCTTAACGCTTTTTTTGCACCATCTTTTAACTCCAGTATAAAATTTATATTTGTTATACCCTCTTTTAATGCTTATTTCCTGAAATGGACTATTAGAGCACGTGTGGCTAAGCTTATAAAACTTATAAGCAAGTTAGTTTTAAAATTTCCTTAAAATTTATTGCCTCCTAGGTTCCGGGTTACCAAACTTCCAAATCAACAAGGACACGGAAATACTTAAATTCTCCTATTTGCAGCAGAGCAGAATACTCAAAATTTTCTCAATATCCCAATTCTATAATCCTGTTTTAAGGTATTTTTCAATTAATTCAATTCTGTTTTCTCGCATCTTTATGTCGAACATAAATCGGTCGGTAAATCCACGATTCAGAAAAAGGGAATCTTGAAATACATCTTTTTTTTTAATCAGTCATAAGTATATTTTACTTTAGTGGTAAAAAAATATATAATCTTTTTTCAAACTTCTTTTGCAGACATGGCAGATTGGACTGAACTACATTTTGGGTGTTATAGCAGAAACATCTCATTCCATGGAGGATTTTATTTTCTTTGGTGCTGTTTGTAAATCATGGCAATCAAGTACTTTAATACTAGAGAGAAAATCTCCATTGCCTATTACATATCCTTCGCTTATGCTTGCTGAAACCAACGATCAAGGGAGGAAACAAGATGTGCCCGTTCGTCGCTTTCTAAGCTTATTAACTTCAAAAACATATGAACTCAGCTTGCCGGAAGCTATTGGTAGGAAGTGTTTTGGAGCAGGTTATGGATGGTTAATGACAATTGGCACCGATTTACAAATCAATCTATTACATCCCTTCTCTCAGCAGCAAATTTGCCTACCACCAATGCTGACCTTCCCTGTTCAGTATGATTATGATGACCAATTTCCACCACAGGATTTCTATTATTTCTTTGTGAGAAAGATAGTGATGTCCTCAAATCCTGGAATGAAGAAAAGTTCACCTAATTATAATCCAGATTGCATTGTAGCTGCTATTTTTGGAGAAGTTGATATATTGGCTTTTGCAAGACTAGGAGATGGTGTTTGGACCAATATTACAGTCCCTTCGCGTTCTTATGATGATATTGTTTACTATAGTGGTAAATTTTTTGCTGTTGATTGTCATGGAGTTGTAGTTGTTTGTGACCCAAAAGCAATAGTGGTGGCTCCTGCTCCAACTAAGACACGTGATCAAATTCAAATGCATCTTGTTGAATCAGCAGGAGATCTTTTGCTTGTTTCTCGTATTCGAGGAGGCACCCTATTTGAAGGTGATGATGACAACAACGTGAAGTCCAGATACTATACGATTGGTTTCTCTATTTTGAGGCTAGAAGAATGTCGTGGGGTGGGAAATAAATATGCCTATAGTTTGGTTGAATTGAATACTTTGGGGGATCAAGCTTTGTTCTTGGGCCACAATGCATCTACATCATTGTCCTCGTCAGAATGTAAGGGAACTTTCAAAGCTAATTGCATCTACTTTACGGACGATAATTTCGAGCTTTATTCCACTGAACCAGGTGGAGGTGGCAATGACGCAGGAATCTTTGACATGGAAAATGGAACTATTCAATTAAATTATGGAAAAGATTTTCGAAGTTATACATCTCCTTCATTATGGTATCTTTAGGTTTCTTCTATAGATAACGATGTATTAATTTTTGGAAGGTTTATCCTTCGAGCATTTTCCCTCCATCCAATTATGCACTTTTGTAGACAAAGTAAAATGTAATGGGCAGAGCAAGTCAAGAATGAACTCGTAATCTCGCCAGCGTAATCTTGTGATCATTTTTCACATCCTGCCCATTTAATTTTCTTACTAATGTTATAATTTTGTATTTACCTATAATAATATATTTGTTTTATAATTCAATGAACATGTTTATTTCTTCGAATATGATGCATCAATTTCCTTAACTATCTTCTTTCTTTGCTGACTAACCATTTTTACTAGTCAAGATATTTAAGCAAATATTTTGTCTGCCAGCATCTAGGGCTTCTTGTAAATTTGTAAAACCTTTGTACAGTGAATCTTTAAAATTTCTTAACTTTCTACTACTTCTAACCAAGAATGAAAAACTCCTGGAGTTCTACCTTTTGCAACAACATAAAATTTAAATCCAAATATTGTCTAAAATACATTTTTCTTCCTTGGAAAGTGAAATATGAGGTAAAACTTTAAATGAAATATTACTTGCAGGAAAACATAAAAGTTCTTGATTACCAAATCTCATGCGTTCTTTATAATTATGTCTGTTCTGAGTAGATGAGTTATGTAATAATGCTGTAGATGCAAATGAATTTCCCAAAGGAAACCCTGGTCTTAAGGGTGGTCTGGACATCTGTAAAAATTAAATTGAAATTATGTCAAAATAATTTTTATTTTTTATCATTCTACTTAAAATATCTGCTTCTTTGTTATCACTACTTTTCATATGTTCAAATTCTATGTTAATACCAGCATTAGTAATTCTATCTATAAAATTTAACCACCTTCTTCTGCTACTCTCTTTTGAATCTAATTTCAACTTATTATAAAAGGATACTATAGCAACACAATCTGTTCTAATAATTTATTTTTTTTAGAAATAATAGATAATCCAAAACTATCTAAAGCATAATTAACTGCTAATAATTCTGCATCTATGCTACTTAAATTTCCTCTCTCTTTATAATTTCTACATATTCTTTCCATATACTTTTCTACATATTTATTTGGTTTACAAATCAAAATTGCTCCCCATCCTAAAATACTCCCATCTGTCTCAATAATTATATACTCTGTGTCTAAAGGCATGGGTAATTCTGGTAAATTTTTTTATTTCTTGTACTAATTTTATATCTTCTTGATTAAAAAATCTTTGTCTTGTTGTTGAAGTCTTAGAATATAAAGGTCATTTGAATTTGTTTCTAGAGCTATATGATGTTGTAATTTAATTTTACTTTCTCCTATATTTACTCCTAAAAAATCTATTTATTCTTCAAATAAAATCATTTTCTTCTTATAATTAAACCATGCTTAATAAATTTTGAAAATACATTTGCAAATGTCCTCTATGTTCTTTTCTATTTTTACTGAATACTAAAATATCATATGACTATAACAAATTTACTATGTTAAATAAAAATACTTTCCATCTTTCTTTGAAATATACTATGTGCATTTTTTAATCCTAATGGCATAACTAATCATTCAAAATGACCTTCTGGACAAGTAAAACATGTCCATTCTATACTATCCGGATGCATTTTAATCTGCCAAAATCCTGACTTTAAATCAAATTTATTAAAAATCTTACAATCTTGTATAAAAACAGTTTTATCTGGTATATTATAAGCATCATCTATAGTATTATCATTTAATCTTTTATAATTAATAACCATCCTACTTTTTTCTCTAATAATTTCTGAATGTTTTCTGATAATAAATGCTACAGACCTATGTGGACTTTCTGATCTTCTTATTACTCCTAATTTTAATAATTATTCTATATGCATTTTAAAATCTTCTACATCTAAATTAGTAGCTTCTATATTTGTAGTCTTCTATTATATATTCTAGATTTTTAATTTTTAATTCACATAAAATCTTGTCTTTTCCCAATATTTTAAAACATTTTCTCTTAAGATCTCCACTTTTTCTAATTTAAATATCAGATTTTCTATTTCTTTTTCTGTAATTAAGGTATTATAAATCTTTTCATTATCAAAAAATTCTACAAATCCAAAATTTAAAAAATCTTCTTCAAATTCTAATTCTTCTTTTTCTACTTCTTCAAATTCTTTTAATTCTTTATCTTTATTTTTCTCAACAGGTTGACATTCTCTTTCTTTATTACAAGAACAATTTTTTTTCTTTATGAGTTCCACCACGCTTCTTAGTACACTGAGATAAAAAATGTATAGTCTTTGTAGGGGTAAATAATGTATATTTCTGAAAATGAATAAAATATTTAGTAATTGTAACACAAACATTATCTTTTAATAAAAAACTTAATCCTATAATAAAATCTGTGTCTTTAAGATATAAAGGTCTAATCCATGTAGAATCTTTTGGTAAAGTATACTCTATACTCTGTCCACGATTAGTCTCAAAACTAACCTTGCTATTAGGTCTTAATAATTCTGTATAAGTATATAAATCTACATCCAACAAATTTCAAGTATTATTATCATACTAAAATAAAAATAAAAAATGTTGCTGCCTTGGATTTATAAAATGATGAAGAAATTTTGTTCATTTTCTTCGAGGATGGTTCTTCTTCGAGATTTCTTTCCTTCTTCGAGCCAAAATTTTCAGTTATTGTAGAAAGATGAGTTAGTAATTGGAATCAAAATCAGATTTCCGGATTTCGGATCTAGGGTTTCAGCTATTTGGGATTTAAGGTCGAAATGAGAATGAGATAATGAAACCGAACATGTACGAAGAAGAAATCGATGGGAAATGGTCGAAAATGGAAATTTATAGTCGGATTTTGCTCGTAGACAAAAAATCGATGTAAATATGTCGGATTTTGCCTCTAGACAATTTTTACGGATGAGGATGTGAACCCGAACAGATACGAAGGCACGACGAAGAAGAAATCGATGGAAAATATGTCGGAAATTGAGATTTAAAGTCAGATTTTGCTCTTATATGCAGATTTTTTCGACTTTGCCTTGGAGATTTGGAGCTACGAATGGGGAGGATATTACGTTTATGGGGAGAAGGGGGGATTGTTGGCATGTTGGGCTTTGGTTTTACCAATTTAGGACATAATTAATACTTCCTTAAATATTTAATTAGTTTAAGAGTATTAATCAAAACACTGTAAAAAAAGGGGTATAGGGCCTAATTTCCTCGTTCTAAAATCTATTTGCGGAATTTTTGAGACTTCGAGAATTGTTGATGGTTAAGATTTCTAATCTTTCTTCACTCTTCATCTTTTATCTCTTAAACAAAGCCATTTAAATTTTTCAATCTGTGCTTTATTTTTGGTTTCTCTACTTTGTTTAAAATACTTTTTATTTTTATTTTATCTTAGTAGATTGTTACATTTATCAAGTTGGGCATTGAAATATTTCTACCAATTTCATTAAGTGGACTAACCTCACATAATTGTGTCCATGTCGAGAACTGTCATTTACAAAATTGAGTCTTTAGTCACTAGACAAATCAAGCACTAAAATGCTACATTGTAATTAAAAATGCTACAAACTAGATATTGATTTATGTAAATAACCCTCCTTTGGAATTAAGAGCATATAAAGGTTTCTTTTTTACTTTCTCATGGACTTCCAACTGTTTTAGATTGTCAATTGAAAAAGACTAGGTAGGCTTCGGTGGATTATTTTACCCCTATCACTATATATTAAAAGAGCCAAAGTAAGGGCGGGGCACGTGTCGCCATTTTCAATCGTCGTAAAAAATTCCCCCATTTAAAAAAAAAAAAAAAATTCCTGAAATTCGTATTCCTGCTTCTCCATTATCTCACACAACCACCCACTCCTCTTCCATTTTCCCATGCAAATTTCTCATTCCTTTCCATTTCAACTCTAATGCTGTCAAATAATTCACACTCATTGTTTCAGAAAAGCTATGACGCTATTAGACTTGCCTACGAAAGTCAGCCAGATTTCTATTATTACCTTTTGGTATTATTTTACTCTCTTCCCTCATTTCTTACTGATTTTAATTTCCTAATGGTTGATGATTAATCAATGTGTATGTATGGGTATTAATTAAAATTTGGAGGTTTGAGTCATAGATATTAATGATGCAGGAAGTAAAATTGAGGTCGATGCTTTAGATTAGAAATTTGAGTATAGATTGAATGATTTTGTTGGGTAAATTTGGGTTAATGGTGCAGGAAGTAAAATTGAGATCGATACTTTAGATTAAAAACTTGAGTATGAATTGGATGATTTTGTTGGATAAATTTGAGTATGAATTGGATGATTTTGTTGGATAATTTTGGGATTTGTCTGGTTACTCTACAATATAAAATAATTTATATCTGAAAATATTAATTGAAAAAAATGTTACTGGTAGGGAGGAAAAATCCTCAGTGCGCACACGGAGGTGAGGATAATCATAATGTGTAATCTAACGTCTACTAATTGCAGTGGTTGGTTTCTATCAGTAGTTTCTTTCTTACTTTGTTGAGATGAGAATTTTTCATACCGTGGTTATAAGAAAGGGTAAAGAACTGGACAACCCAGTGACCACGGTTTTTGCTGGTTTGCCATTTTCAATTCCTATTTCCAATTCCTAAAAAATAAAAATAAGTAAATGTATTCTATGACCAGATATGGGCTGCTTAACATTATCTACTTTCTCAACCTTGCCAGACTGCTCAAATGATATCTTGGAAGAGGATGGCTGGGAATGATTAGCTGCATGGAGAAACATGAGCTCTTGTATTTTTATATTAGCCATCCGTATATCTTGATCTTTTTCAAGAGTACCAAATATTCTCAGTTTTCTTTGAAACTGATCCTTCTCTTCTTCAATATTTCTAGGCTCCTGTGCAAGGCTAATGGTACCACCTACTGCAGTTGGCAAGAAATCAGTTCCCTATCGAAGACCATAATTTCTGTATTCTTGCTCTGTGAGAAAAAGCGACCGTGTGAACGAACTTCAGTGGAAGAGACATGGTGCTCAAAGAACTTTTTCTCTTTATGAAACAGGATAATGTCTTCTCCTGGTTTCGCACTGCCATGATGTTTGAATTTCTCCTCAGTGTGCAAAATTGTTGTTGGCAAGACTTTCTGTGCAGGGCTCGATGTCCAGAGAAGTGTAAGCAATGCCTGGGCATTCCAGCATAACTTTGAAAATCTTATGAGGCATCATAGTTTTTAATCTACTTTGTTAACTTGAGACATGAAACTGACTGACTAGATGATTGACCTGGGCCTCCTCCAGTTATTACTTTTATTGTGGGTTAATAGATATTAGAGTCATTTGTATTTGAATGGAGAAGCTGACAATCGAAAATCTTCTCCTTAGTTGATTTGCTTCGACCTCTTTAAAAAATTGTTTGTTTTTGGTTAATAAATATTCAAGTCATTTGCATTTGAGCATGAAGCATTAATTGGTACTGTTTCCCCCCTTTTTCCCCTGAGCTCATAAGCCTCTGGCTCATGTTTAATTAANTTCTTAAAAGCAAGGACCACTACGGGAGGTCAAACCAAGGACCTATGGAAGTCGGGGCTCGTCCCCGGTCAATATTGGATCAAACAATAGGGGGCCGTAGCGCTGACCCTTTTTTTATTGATTCAATACAATAGGGGAAAAGATCGTACAGTTCCCTACCGAGACAAACTCTCAACGGATCCTCTGCGCGCTGGGCATACCTCTTCCGTGCGTCTTTCTCGTGGAGGGAACAGAAGAACAGGGAAAGACCCGGCCGACCGGCCCAGGGCTCGAGGGCGAGCTTTATTTATTTAAGAGAGAATGGGAAGTGAATCGAAAGGCTTCCGTTTCCGTTCTTGGTTTGGGGGCTTTCGGGCCCTCTCGATCTTTTTCGTAGTTGAGAAGGGGGAAGGAGTCTAAATCAATGAACATTAATGAACCATCATTGATGGACGTTGCACATGACACGATCAATTCGACTCAAGGTCCGGCGCTAATAGAAGTTGCTTACTTTCCTAGTAGCGAAGGAAAAGGGCAGGGCTTTTTTCGTAGTAATAGTGGGCGGGTCTCATGAGATCTATGCCGGCCGTCGGAATCAAACGAAGGTCGAAGGACCATTCGATTCATTAAGGGGCATAGCGGCGCCCTCGCCTGGCGCCATTCCCGGACCTAGCAGCAGACGGGCGGGCCGTGCCTGAATTCAGACCGGACCAGACTCTTCTTTGTTTGAGCTGCTCCCACGCACGCAGACCGGAAGATCTCACTTGTCCTGGACTGGACAAGTACGTAGAGATCTTCGTGGGACCGTGGAGGGAGTCTCAATCGGTCTTTTCTAGGATTCCTTATCACGCCACACATGGAGATTTTTCCATTGATAGATAAGAGGCCCCCCCTTGAACAAATTCTTAAAGGTTAGGTTACTACCTGCTTCTACGGAAGAGGTTTACTTTCTACCGCCCGGAGGTCATATAGATCGAAATCCGGAGCGATAAGAACGAAAGCCCTACCCACAGCTACAACTACTGGCGCTTCAAAAGGCTTAGATTCTAAGGGCGCTACTGAAAGCCCTTTTTTAGGTCGTCTAATAGGTAGGTGTAAGCCCCGAAAGCCTTTGGTACTTCGGTAGGGCGAGCAGCCCTTAAACCAAAAAAAAGGTTTGGAACCCTTCCCCTATTTATTTTATGCATTTCATTCTCTATTTGGCCCGCTTCAAACAAAATGAGAAAAAAGGGTCGGTCAATAGCATAGCTCTTTCTTTCCCCGGTCTCCTTTCGAAGGAGAGGCCTTCGCATTCCTAATCCGGTAGGGCCGGACGGCTTTGTTTGCCCCAGCTTGGCAAATCGCATCCCCGCACAACGACATTGTTTGTGCGCCCCTTACCGTTCTCGCTTAGTGTTTCAACGGCTGGGAAGGCAGTCGTAGAAGCAAAGCCTATCGCCACGCCGACCATCAAATACGAGATTGGGCTCCTTCTCAAAGATTTGATGGAATGGCCCATCCCACCCAAGAGCGCTTTGTTTGAATGTTTGCGCACCGTTTGAACAATTAGTTTCCTATTCATAGTGTTGAAAAACTCACGATAGGTAGAACACTGTATATTTAACACAGAGACAATAGGTAATAGGAATACTATTTATGACGTATGCAATCGCGTGTGATAATCCTTTAATTAAATGCATATTTTTCATATGAATTCGAATTAGGAATATGATCAAGTTGTGTTAAACATAAGTTTGATATATTTTTGAAAAAGAATATTGAATATTCTCGGATTATTGATTGTCTATAACGTTTGAAAAAACTATTTTATATGGGCGTAACTCACTATATATTATTTGTCAACGATTCCGTACGTTTGCGAAATTTTGCCAAACAATGTAAAATACGAGTTAAAGAGTACAAGGAGGACCATATCAAATAGAGTAATGCTAAGTGTACATTGTGGGGTTCACACATTTGTGTGCATTTCATTGAAATTCAAAAAGTGTTGGACATAAAAGTTTATATTTAAAAAAAAAAAAAATTGTCCAATCATGTGTCGCTACGTGACATAACGTAAAAAATGATGTAACAACAATGTACATGTAGCATGATTGTATCAAATCATAAGATGAACAATATTTTATAGTTTGTATTGATAACTTTTTACCCTTTTTTTTTTAATTGGATATAAAGGAAAGTAGAGGTTAACTTTATTTTGCAAAGTTTGAGGACCTTACTATAATTTTTCGAAATATATTTTTTTTAAATTTATTTTTGTAAAACCAAATATATATTTTTTTATCCAAATGTTCATGATGATTTTTTTCCATAAGCTGGTAAGTCGTGGACAAATAGAACAAATATATCGGATATCCTAATTAATGAAGGTAATTTGTAAGTTGTAACTTTATGTAGAAAACAAAAGCAATCCTCTCTCCAGGAATTAAGGGGTTGTTCTTTTCTTATTTCAGTTTTTAGTTTTGAATTCATTTTCGATTTTGTGTTTTGAGTCTCTATTTTGAAATTACTAAAAATACGTTCTTTTTGTCATTCTGGAAAATTATTTCTCAAAACAAAAAACTGGAAAACGTGTTTACTTTAAAATTTTTAGAATCTTTTTTTATAACCTCAGTATCCTGGAAATGAAGCTTGCCTCAACATATTTCAAGTGCTACCCTGCATTCAACCGAGTGTATGTGATTGTTAATAGAAATCTAGGCATTTTCTTCTCACAATGGCTGTATATGTAGCTCGTGACTCATATACAGTGGAACACAAATTTACTATATCAAAATGGCCGATGTCGTAGCAGAGCAGAGTGAAGTGGAATGGAGTGAGGGAAGCAGAGCGGAGCACACAGAAAAAAAATTCCCTTGTATTGAATCGCGGTGAAACGGAATCGAACTTGTGACCTTCAGAAAATCTGTGATTCTCCCCTCAGCTATCCCACTATTGGCAAAATTTGGCCGTTTTCTGCATTTTGAAATTTCTGCTTGGTTTTAACTGAAAACCTCCAAAACGATTTTTTTGGCGTTTTCCATTTTCTTTGTAAATTTTAAATTCGTTTTGGAAATTTGTTTCCGAAAATAGGTAAGTAAACGTGTTTTCGGTGTTTTCAAAAACTGAAAATTGAAAATGACCTGAAAACATTAAAGGGAACATACCACAAGTTTTTTAAGGTGTACATATTTCCTTAAATTAGTTAAGGTTGAATGTGCGTTGTACGTTATTTATAAGTGCTCTTAAAATAATATTTAATCATTCAGTTACCTTTTTTTTTATCTAAATATGAGATAAATGCAAGTCGTCGAGAATAAATATTAATTATTATATATGCACGTATACAGTAAAATGCATAATTAAATATGAGTATTAGAATTACAATTAAATTAATTACAATTAAATGCATAAATGAAAATTGGTGGCAAATATGATACATCGATTAACGTGAATGTTAGTTAATTTATAATTACTATCAAGAAATATATACGTACTAATGAATGTTAAATCATTTATATTAAATAAATATAATTTAATTTTTAATTAAGTGAAATTGTATGTTAATTGATATATATGGACGTGAATAGTGAACTGTATTTTTGAATGTGAAATTCTAATTAATATTAATTAAACGAATGTGAATTAGTTGTTAATAAACATGAATGTTAAATTTTAATTAATATTAAATTAAATAAATGTGAATGTTAATTAATTGAGAATTAATTATAGTATATATTACAATTCATAAATTGAATATATATTAATAAATAAATTGTAGTGTGGTTATAATCGTCCAAAAAATAATTCCCAACTTGATGTGATATTTAGGCATTGTTTGGTAAGGATTAAAATTAAATTTTTAGTAGATTTTAATAAAAGTTTTTGAAATGTGGTCAAAAAGTTGGGGACCTCATAAAATATATAGTTGATATTGATTGTTTGATTTTGATTTAAATTAAAATCGAATTTAAATCAATACCAAATCGGCTTATTATATCATAGATTTATTGCCTCCTACGTTCCAGACTACAAGCTCAAAATTTTCACAAGATCCCAATTCTATATTCTCTGTTTTAAGGTATTTGTCACTTAATTCAATCTTTTTTCTCGCCTTTAACAAGAACTATATGTTGAACATAAACCGGTAAATCCACTATTCAGAAAAGGGGATATTGAAATACATTTTTTTTATCAATCATAATTATATTTTAGTTTAGTGATAGAACAGATTAAAAATATAATCTTTTTTTCATTCTTCTTTTGCAGACATGGCCGGTTGGACTGAACTGCCGTTAGACATTTTGGGTGTTATAGCAGAAAGATCTCATTCCATTGAGGATTTTATTTTCTTTGGTACTGTGTAAATCATGGCACTCAAGTACTTTAATACTAGAACAAAAACCTCCATTGCCTATTACATATCCTTGGCTTATGCTTGCTGAAACCATGGATACCAAGGATCAAGGGAGTAAACAAGATGTACCCATTTGTCGCTTTCTAAGCTTATTAACTTTATGAACTCAAGTTGCCGGAAGCTATTGGTAGGAAGTGCGTCAGAGCAGGTTATGGTTGGTTAATGACAATTGGCACCGATTTACAAATCAATCTATTACACCCATTCTCTAGACAACAAATTTGCATACCCTCAATCCCAACCTTACCTGTTCAGTATGATTATGATGAGTGATTTCCACCACGGGATTACTATTATTTCTTTGTGAAAAAGATAGTGATGTCCTCAAATCCTGGAAAGGAAAAAATTTCCCCTAATTATAATCCAGATTGTATTGTAGCCGCTATTTATAGAGAAGTTGATATATTGGCTTTTGCAAGACTAGGAGATAGTGTTTGGACCAATATTAGTGTCCCTTCCCGTTCTTATGATGATATTGTTTACTATTGGGGTAAATTCTGTGCTGTTGATTGTCATGGAGTTGTAGTCGTTTGCGACGTTGACGACGATAATGGCCCAAAAGCAACTGTGGTGGCCCCTGCTCCAATTAAGACACGTGATCAATATCAAAAGTATTCTATTGAGTCTGCAGGAGATCTTTTGCTTGTTTCTCGTATCCGAGGAGGTACCATATTTGAAGAAGAAGATGATAACAACGTCAAGTCCGAATACTATACGATTGGTTTCTCTATTTTTGAGGCTAGAAGATATTTTTGCAGTTGTACTTCTCCTTCATTATGGTATCTTTATGTTTTTTTTTCTATTTATAACAATGTAATAATTTATGGAAGGCATATCCTTCAAGCATTTTCCCTCCATTTTGTCTCTACCTAATTTCATACTTTCGTAGACAAAGTAATGGGTAGAGCGAGTGAAGAATGAACTCATAATCTCGTCTACTTATTTTTGTGAACATTTTTTTACATCATGGCCATATATTTTTCTTAATAATGTAATAATTTAGAATTTACCTGTAATTTTATTTTATTTTTATTTTTTTGAAGTGTACAGCTGACAATAGATGCCTCTTTAATCGCTTGCATTTCTAGCTCCTTAATGCTTGTTTTATACCCTCTTTTAACTCCAGTAAAAATTCTATCTTTGCTATACATGTTACATGGACACTGCATTGATAGAGTTATATCAATGATTAGCAATTTAACGAGGGAACATGTTTATTTTTTCAAATATGATGCATCTAATTTTGACTTGTTTATTTTTTCATATATGATGCATCTAATATTGACTAACCGACTTCTTGGACTTGATTGGGTTTTTGTAATATGATGCATCAAATATTGACTAACCGACTTCTTGGACTTGATTGGGTTTTTGTAAATCAGGGACCTGGTGCAATAGTGGAAAGTTGAGTGACATGAACCTCTATCTTTTGAGTTGTGTGACTGGTTTCATTATCAATTGTGTGTGCAACTTCGAAACACTTGTGTCATTATCAATTGTGTGTGCAACTTCGAAACACTTGTGATCATAGATTTGGCATCAGGGCTTACAGAGAAGTCGCAATAGTTTTGGAAGTTCTGTATATAATTTTCAGTTCATATATTTGCAGTTTCTCTTACATATTCTTCTGCTCTTTGTAAAATTATGTCTCTTTGTTATATATGTTATATGGACACAGTGTGGATAGAGTTACTTCGATGATTTGCAATTTAGTGAAGCAACATGTCTGTATTCCAAACATGTATCATCAATTTAAAATGTAATGTTGATAGTATACGATATTCTCGATATGATATGACAGTGTCTTCTTTCATTACCAGCTAGAAACAATCAAGAGGAATATTTTCAAGTGTCTTCTTAGTTTTGTCATTGACAGGAATTGGGAACTAAATAGCATATTAGAAACAGTTCAGCAATTTTTGCACTGCCTCAGCTTGAGCGGCAAGAGTGGCATGATAATGATGTAGTAAGCAAACTATTTTCAGACTTCTTATTTACAAACTCAATTTGGTTCATTTAAAGAAGAAAGCAGAAAAGGAGAAAGAAAACACTTGGAATGCCAGATTACTGCTAGAGGATGATGATACTTCTTGTGGGCTAGAACAAAGATATGGCACGTGCATCACAGATGTTGAAGGATTTATGTCACATAGGATTACAGTCTTAAACATATGGCATGTGGTGGTGGTTGCATTTATTGTTTATCCATATGCTTTTACAAGTTTCTCATGTGTGGGCTCACTTGCTTCCCCATCCCAATAGAAGGAAAAGAAAGATGGCGCTGCTATGTCGCTATGTTGAATCATCACTGACTAGTAGGGAGATGCATCATCTTGGTTTTGTGTATATATGTGTTCTGAGTATTCTGTTCTGTTCATATGTTCTGAGTATTTAAGTATATTTATAAGTCTGTAAAATTCTGATACAGCCCCGATCACTTGGTTTAGATGGTTCATAATAGGATAGTTCAGAGTTCATTTCATGTATTAAGTTCAGCCCCAGATAATATGGCACAAAATCAACTGTCCAGTATTAATATCTATAAGTTGTCCAAATAATAGAGGTGTTTACTATTCCTTTTGCTGTCTTCTATATTTAGGTTCGTGGCTCTGAGTATCTTTCATTAGTTAACATTCTTTGTGTACCATTTGTGTGAGCTTCTTTCATAGTTATGATGAGAGTTATGTCTCTTTTTAGTTTCGAGAAGTCCTCAAGACGTGATTCCTATGTTCCCAAGTTTGAAACAGAACTTTCTCACTTATGCAAGAAGTTGGTAAGCTTTTGTCTACAAAATTGAAGGTCAATGTTTTTCTGTTAATATAATGGTTTTTTTAGGGTTCGATCAAACTTGGAGGTTCTATTTCAGGTTTCAGATTTAGATAGAAGAGTTAGGCGTGGCTGAATAGCTTGCTCAAGAGGTTGAAGTTCCCGCTCCCCTCTTCTCTGATCTGAAAAATCTGAGCAATTGTCTGTTCTGGAAGGAAAGATAGAGAATCTGCTGGAACAAGTTGAGACTCTTGGGTGAAGCAGAGGCACTTATGAGGAAAGTGCTGCTATCTGTTCTCTACTTGAAATTGAGCACATTTGCTAAGCTAAAAGAACCATAAAGGTTACTTTTTAAGCAACTATTTGCAATGTCTGAAAAGGCTAAATTGGGTGCAAAGGCGAGGCATAAGCATCCCCTCAAACAAGAAATAAGACTAACAACTACAAATATTACATAACAAAACTCAAATAGTTGAGGCTAGTAATAAAATGGCTAGGAAACACAAGGCAAATGAGCACACACCTTAGTAGTACTGATCCTTGAGGCAGAAGCCTTAACAAATGGCACTTAAGGTATAAGCTTCGAGGAGTTAAATGGAAGTCTCAAGTGAAGCGGGACTCAAGGCGCAAGCCTCAAATTGCTTTCTGAAACAATGTTTCTTTTTTCGAAAACATGTTTCATAAAGTAACTCTTGCTTTGTTGTCACCAACAGAAGGCAGTTATTTTAAAATTTGCTTATTTACTTACAAGTAAATTTTATAAGCTTAGCGGAACATGCTCTAATTGTTCATTTCAAAAAATGCTGAGACTGTCATTTTATAATTGTGTACTCGTAACTTCGATCAAAATTCTTTTTCAGGTGGATACACTTAACGCTGAGAAGACAGCCTTGACTCAGCAAACACAGCAGGATAAAGTATTTATGACTGCACAGGAGAAAAAAATGTCTTTATGAGAAATATGCGGTTCATTTCTAGTGGCAAATGATGCTGCAGAGAGAACTCAGTCTCATGTTACTGTAAAGCAGAACATGGTCCGGGACTTTGATAGAACCCCAAACTGCTGCTGTTTATTTCTCCACAGTCTGAAGGTTTGCTGCTGAAAATTAAGGTTCCTGAAGGTTGCAGATGGCAAATCCAGGTTACTGATGGCTGTGCAGCTGCTTGAAGGACCTGCTTGCCCAAACAGAGAACTGTTATACTCTGACGATAGGTTACAAATTGTTATAGGATTGTAGGATGAAGTGTATAATTGCACTGAAGCTGTATTTTGTAACCAAAACAGAGATATGAGAATATTATTCACTAAGAATGGAAGATTTCTGGTTTAACACATCCAAGGCATTCGAGAGGCCTGGAGCTCTCCTACTTGACTCTGAATTACAGACTGAATGAATGAATCCTATCCAGGTCCCCCATCCTTTTATTTATATTCCTCAATTGACTCAACTACCTATTATACCCTTAATGCGAACCAACAAACTTGAATGAATAACCTGGGGTCTATCAGACTTTCTTTCTGAATACAAGGTAGTTTTTCTTTGCTTATTGAGAAAGTAAAATTGTTACATAAAATTCCACCAATATTCTGATTATTTTGGAACTGATATGATAAAATTAACTAGCAGCTAAGGAGAAGGAAAATGAAGAAGAAAGAAAGAAGCCGAAGAACGGAGAAAGCAGAGAAAAAGTGAATATGACAGCAGACGTAGCAGTGAATCAGCCGACAGGGACTGGTATCATGATAGGGATTATGACAGGGAGAGGGACAGATATCGAGAAAGGTTGCATGAGAGGAATGGCAGAGGAAGCCATGAAGAGGGAAGAGGATCAGACTGGAATTACTGCAATTCGAGGAGTGGAAGAGATAGAAGTAGGTGCAGCTTTCACAAGTAAATAATGCAGCATCATGAATGAAAAATTAAGTGATTGCAGATTATCACAAAACTCATAAAAAGCTGAAAATAAAAAATAAACCTCGACTATCAGAAATGGAGCTAAAAATTAGGAGAACTTACCAGCAGAAGTTAAAAATCACAAAGAGACCTGAAACTGAAAAATGAACTGTACAATATCATATACAAAATTTGAGGTAAAAAAATTCATTAAAACATTTATTTCAATAGAAATAGAATAGAAACGGTTTAGATGAATTACCTGATTAAACAACAACTAATTGCACGAGAAGAAAAAGGAGGAGGAGGAGAAGGAGGAAGGGGTTTATATAATGCGCATTAAAAGCAGGAAATGACAATTCTGTAATGTTATTCTCATAGAGTAATATCTGTTGATAAATAGTACAAAACTGTATACTTTATATAACTGATTGCCAAAGACAATGGACATTTGACTGAAATTGTCTCTCTAGGAGCAAATTTGTGTCTTCAATCATTTAAGAATTGAGGGTACAAGGTAGTTAAGATTATTTGAGCTGGAAAGTCACATTGATGCGTACCTTGTGATTTTTTCCTGACTTTTATGTAATATTCTGCCAAGGACGATGGACATTTGACTGAAATTGCCCTCGCTAGGAGCAAATTCGTGTCTTCAATCATTTAAGAAGTGAGGGTCATTGCGTTGTTTATCTGGTAGCTTACCCTAGCTCTTTAGTTTGGAATTCTGTACATATTTTAGGAAGTTGCTCTGATGTCAAATTGCCTTGTACTGATTGTTAGTATCTTTGCCAAAGGCTCTGATGCAGCAACTGCAATTCATCCTTGCAGCAGCAGAACTTGAAGTTAAATGATGATCACGTCTTTCTATTTGATAATCATGCTATTGTGTTGCTGCTTGTAATCTGGAAAATGAATATGTGATGAGAAAAAACTCGTGCTATTTTGAAAATAAAGCAGAAATATGGACTTTAATAGTATAATTCCACTTTCTAACTTCTTCTATCGATGCTTCTTCACATATACATAACTGTTTATGGACTTCTCTATGAAATTTCTGGCCTCTGGGCTTCTACATTATTCGAGGAACTCACTATTTTTTGTTGGTTGTGCATTCTAGGTTGAGGACTAGAGTAGATTCCATTTTTAGAGGTAATTGGTTGGAATATTGGACTTGTTCTTAGTTCTTGTATTCTCATGTGGAATGCTGCTACTTTGGCTTGTCCTGTCGGCATTCTTCATGATGTGCCATAGAAAGTTATTTTCCATTGTATGGACAGCATAGAAGCTTCATGTTTGAAGTGATACAGCAGATAACAATAAAATCTATCAGTTTTACATCGGGGGACTTCACAGTTTCAGTCCTTATTGTATTATAACGAGTATACGAATATGAAATTGTGAGTTTATACTATAAGAAAAATCATGCTCCTTCAATCTTGCTCTCTTCATGGTCTTGATTACTCGAAACAATTCTTTTCCAGAAATAATGCTCCCTCCAGATTTTATCCATTTTTTCGATCGGGATATTCTTAGTTTCTGGTAGAAAAAGATAAACAAATCCGGTCATTATTATCACCCATCCTCCCCAGAAGAAGAAAATTCCAGACTTTAAATGGCAGAGCATAGTTAGGAAAACTTGAGCAACGAGGAAAGTGAAGAGAAAATTAATAGCAACATTGATGCTCTGCGCAGCTGACCGTATTTCCAGTGGGAAAATTTCTCCCGTTACGACCCATCCCAATGGACCCCAGGACAAACTAAAGCCAGCAACATATATGCAAATCAAAATCAGAATCAAAATGCCATATCCTTTGCTTAATCCACCTTCATCCCCTAACTTAGCTCCCATTATACCTCCAATCACCATTTGCGGAATAAACATTAGAATTCCACCTATGTGAAATAGAAGTCTTCTACCAAATTTGTCGACCAACAGCAATGATAAGAACGTTGTACTTGTACCAACTAGTCCAGTTACTACTGCAGACATGAGTGATGCACTTTCACCCAAACCAATTGTTCGGAAGAGTACTGGTGCATAGAAGGAGATCACATTAATACCCGTCACTTGCACGAAGAATGGTATTGCTATGGACATTACTAGTTGAGGCCTATATTTTCTTTGTATGATGTTTTTGAATGGGTGTTTTATGGCTTTTGCTTTATTACTTGCTTCTATCATATCATCGAGTTCTGCTTGGACATCATTTGTGCCTCGTACTCGTTGCAGAATCCGTTTGGCTTTTTCATGACCATTGCCACGATGAATTAAGCTGTTGGGCGTCTCGGGAAGGAATAATGACCCTACAGTTAGAACTAAAGCTGGGGCCCCGGCCATCGCCAGGGAAATTCGCCATCCCCAGCCTCCTTTGATCTTTGCAGTTCCATAGTTTAAGAGGTTGGCCGAGAAAACACCAATGCCAACACAGAGTTGGAAACTCATGTTAAAAGCTCCTCTATATCTTGCTGGTGCTATTTCTGAAAGGTACAAGGGGACTGACTGCAAGCATCAGAATAACTGCAATATGTTAGCTATGACCAAACTGGAAAAATTCAGATTTTGCTCATATGTCTTATTTACTTATTTTTTCTGTTAGCATCCAGCGTGTAGGTAATACCCTTTTGTAACTTCTAATAAGTAACTTATATTATTTTCTTGTGCAGGATAGAAATTCATGGAACCAATAGTGGCAGATCTTGAAAAAAAAGTACACACCTGGTTAGCAAAACCAACACCAATTCCAAGCAGAACTCGACCAAATATTAACATGTATACATTACTAGCAGCACCGCCAAGGGCAGCACCGGTGAGAAATGCAGCACCACCTATGAGGATTGACGGCTTGCGCCCAAAGACCTTAGTTACTGTCGAAGCAAAGAAACAAGCAACAAGGCCAGCTACATAGAGTGATGAGGTGAAAGATGTCAGCAATTGGCTATCAAATTTGCAGTAGTTGCTAATGTTGCTATCTTCCTTCATCTTATGGTACACTTCTGGAAAGAATTTCTTGAGAAATGGTTCCATGGAGGTCACTCCACCTGAAATTCCGATATCATAGCCGAAGATTATTCCCCCGGTTGCAGCAACAAGAGAAGATAGCAACACGAACCATGTAATCTTGCCATTGTATTGCCCCCCTTCACTTGTTGCTACAACCATAACGGCCATGAATTCGTTTCAGATTTTCGTATGGAGAGAGTAGGGAATCAAATGTGTCTATTTTTCTATTTTAAATCAGTCTCGAATAAATCAAACGAGTAAATCAAAGTTATACCACAAAACGAATCTCTGGGGTTTACAATAATCAGATTTTCTTACTAGCAGTCCAACTTGAATGCTGGATATCACCATCAGTCGTGGTCCTTGCTTACGTGTACTTAATGCTTACCCCCCATAGAGCTTTGACTTTGAAGTGCATGTGGTGTGATGTGATATTGAATGTTGGACTATTATAAGCCGTAATCCTGTTTTCTACCATTAACGACAAGGTAGAAAAGTATGTCCTTACTTATAAGAGTCGTTTAATATTGGAGATCAATAATAATTATTCAACTTATAAATTTGAAATAATAGTTTGGCTCAATTGACTACAATTGTATTTCAATGAAGGATTTCAAAGTACATTTTGGTGGTTGGTTTCGTGAAAAAGTAAAATAACACGTGTTACATGTGAAAATGTTAAATTTTAGAACCTGTTTGGGAGTCATTCTTAACAAATTTTTAGTGAAAATCTTGCCGCTAAATAGTACAATCAGCCACTTATTTTGACCAGGTCAAGCAAAATTTTGATATTGGAGTCAATTATTGCGGCTCTAACAATCAGAATTTTGATTAAAATTAAACAAAAATTGCTCCTAAACAAGTAGTCTTGTGCTGATTTTCAACAAAAAAATGGATTCTTTGTTACCCGAGTGCGGGTCCATTAAAAAATAATTAATACAGTGTTGACATATCTATGATGAAATAATGAAAATATTGACTTCTAACCAAATCTCAGCAATCAATTGTCGTTGTAATGACTGGTATGTCCCTTCATTATGATCACGTACCGAAATAAATTGGGTAGTGTTTGGGGAAATGCAATAAGAGGCATAATGGTCATTATTGTTGCCTACTCGTTGATAATGGAAAAGTAGATTTAATGATGATGTGGGATTGAACATTTCAATAAGCAGTGAGTCTGTGCGACTTAATATTTTAATCGAATGAGATACTTTCAAATTGTCAAATTCTAATAAAAATGTTATTAAAATCACAACCAAACTATCCCTAAATAAAATTGGTCAGTGCATTCATTCAATTGCTTCGAGTTGTGTAGGTTGCCATTCCTAGTATGTTTCTTTGCATTCGTAAAGGTATCGAGAGAAACAATGTACAATCAAAATATTAGGGAAAAAAATCAATTTAACGAAGAACTTCGAACTAAATGCACTATGTGACGATCCTCTTAATTTCCGACTAAGAGAGAGTTAACCTCGCGTTACTTGTGAGCCACGCAACCATTTAACTTTTCTATAAGCAAATTTATCATGAAATGATGTTTAGGTGCAATTTATCCCTCTCTGCTAACGGTAGTGAATTAATCATTTCTTTTTATTTTTCCTTTCTATTTTTCGCAAACTGCAATAGCCAAGCAAGCCAATCACTAGCAGCCACTTGTCATGACAGTTAAAATTTAAATTCACGCCCCTTCATGATTCCCTCCAATATTTCTAAACCGCTTTTAAATTATTATTCTATCAGAAAAGTAAAACATAATCAAAAGTTGGAAAAACTGATTATTTCTTCTGCAAAAATGGCGTCTCTAAAATCCCGTTTGGAGCATTCAATCACTGCCATTGCTCTTAGATCGTATCTTGCTGAGTTCATCTCTACATTCTTCTTCGTCTTTGCTGCTGTGGGGGCAACAATGTCTTCCCGTAAGCAGTTTTTCTTGATTTATAATTTGGAAATTAATTGTTAATCCATTTCGTCGATCATGGATCGTACCTTTCCCTATACATGATTTCTTATTGGTGTTTACTGATGTCATAAAAACAGGGAAAATGATGCCGGATGCAGCATCGGATTCGTCGAGTCTGGTAGCAATTGCTGTTGCGAATGCGTTTGCTCTATCAGTTGCAGTTTACATTTCTGCCAATATTTCCGGGGGCCATGTGAATCCTGCTGTTACATTCGGAATGGCTGTGGGAGGCCATATTAGTATTCCCATGGCTATTTTCTATTCGATTTCGCAAATGTTTGGCTCTGTTATGGCATGCCTGCTATTAAAAGCAACCACCGCAGGACAGGTGTGACACTGAAAGAGCATGTTTAAGTGTGTCAAAAAGTGATTATATATTTGTCAGATAAACAGACAAAAAGTTTGATTAACCGACTAATTCTATTGATTACAACATACTAAACATGCTACTATCGACTACCCATCGGACGCATAGACGGAAAGTTACAGCTCGGTGACTCAAATTTCACATTTCTTCTAACAGACACTTCAAATTTTTTTTGCAGCATGTTCCAACTCATGCAATAGAACATGAAATGACTGGTTTTGGAGGAGCAGTGCTAGAGGGTGTTATGACTTTTGCATTGGTGTACACGGTTTACGTAGCCTCAAACCTGAGGCCGGTTTCTGCAGGTGCCATCGGCCCCTTGGTAATTGGGCTTATTGCGGGGGCCAACATTCTTGCATCAGGACCGTTTACCGGTGGATCCATGAACCCTGCCTACTCGTTCGGTTCAGCCATTGTTGGAGGGAGTTTTAAGAATCAAGCAGTCTATTGGGTTGGACCCTTGATTGGAGCAGCCATTGCTGGGATTTTACATGATAATGTAGTCTTTCCTGCTCCAGTGCCTGATCCCTTTAGGGGAAATGCAGATGGAGTGGGTGTGTAACTATATTATTTGCAACAAATTGTATTAGAATTTAAACTTTTTAGTATGGAGTCAGGAACTTGTTTTTGATTTTATTCTAGAACGAATAAGCATGTAGTTACTAAAATGTTTGATTTTCTAGTTTTTAGGATTTTCATATTTCATTGATTTTTGAATATGGATTGTGCTACATCCACATCACAATTTACAAATTTATTTACCAACGGATAAAGTGACCAGATTAACTGATTCAAAATCTCACAAACCAAATAAAAAAAATTCCCCCAATTTATTTTTGTCATTAACTCAAGTTACATGAAATTGTGAAGAGATGATATTCGTTCGAGTAGTGCCAATTGCCCTGTATGTGCATCTTAATTGTATTCATTTTGGAATTGAGAGTCTGTTTGGGACGAATTAAAATTTAATTTTAATCTAAGTCAAAAATAAAACAAACAACATTAACCACATCTTTTATGAAATTCATATTTTTTTAACTACACATTTCAAAAAGTTCTATTACAATCAACTAAAAATGTAATTTTATTCAGCAAACATCCTCTAAGTCACCCGTATATATCAACACGCGTTTGCTTATATTTGTAAACGCGACACGTCGGTATTGCCCTGAAATTTTGCTCTGAAAGCGTGGAAAACAAAAATCTATTTTATTCCACCTCCTGGACTGGACTATCTTCTTCCTATTCTCCCAGCACAATCATCCATGGCATTGGCGCCTAAATCCCTATCTTCCCTCTCGTCATTCTCTCTCCTCAATCCCACTCTCACTAAATACCACACTGTAAAACCCACTTTTATCATCTGCAAATCCACTCAATTTTACACACCTGAACCGAATGGAGCCGGTCCCTCCGCCCCGACCCGAGGCGACATTTTCCTCGAACGACATATCTCTCTAGATGCTTCAGCTGTAGTTCTCACAGAGAACAAGGAATCAAAGAAGAAGAAGAAAGAGAAAGTATTTAAAGTTTCTTCTTATGTAATTAACAGTTGTTACGGTTGTGGGGCTCCGTTACAGACCTCCGAAACGGATGCTCCGGGTTATGTGGACCTGGAAACGTACAATTTGGTATGATTTATTCTATAGTAAGACATGTAACTTTGGGAACTTTTTTATTTATTTTTTTAGTGAATTAATAAGGGTTGACATGGAAATTTGGGTATGGATGTTATCTTGAAATTTAATGGTAGAGTTGATTGAATTTAGTAAAATTGACTTTTGTTTGTTTATTAATATGTTTGGGGTGCGTAGAAGAAGAAACATAGGCAACTGAGAACCGTGATATGTGGGAGGTGCCGGCTTTTATCACACGGACATATGATTACTGCGGTTGGTGGGAATGGAGGTTATTCTGGTGGGAAACAGTTTGTTACAGCAGAGGAGCTGCGTGAGAAGCTGTCGCATTTGCGCCACGAGAAAGCTCTAATTGTTAAATTGGTAAGTTCTACTTGTTTGGTTACTGTTGCTGGTCAATATTTATAGTTTTCCTCGAGTGTCAATGAATACGACACTTAGGTTTTTGAAGTTTTAGACTTGGCTGACCAGTTTTCTAGTGAATGTTGCTGTTCTAATTGATATTAGTTTTCATCTTTCCTCCGTCCTAGTTTATGTTTTGAGTTCCTACGTGTCTATTGGTAATCTTTATGTTTCGACTGAGATTATATTATTTTTCTTTCTTCCATTTCTCAGAAATTGATGCTTAACCACATGTAGGTAGATATAGTGGACTTCAATGGCAGTTTCTTGGCACGTGTTCGTGACCTTGCCGGTGCAAATCCCATCATACTAGTTGTGACGAAGGTGCTAAAAATGAGTTTTTAAATTCTTGTTGTCTCTGTCATTAGTTTCTGTTTTGCTTTCTTTGATGTTCTTGTTAATTTTCTTTCACATATTTCTTATACTTCGTTATTTATTAAGGTTGATCTTCTTCCCAAAGGAACTGATTTAAATTGTGTTGGTGACTGGGTCGTGGAGGCAACTGTGAAAAAGAGGCTTAAGTAAGTCAAAATACTTTTTGGTGATGTTTCATCAAGAAAATAATAGCTATAAGTGGAGGAATAATGGCACATTTTTTTGAAGAAGTGATTCAAATGTGTTCATTTGAGTTGTGTTTTTGCTGCTTCCTTTTGCTAAATAGTTTTCATTTCTCTTTGTTTGTTTTAGCACTTGGTGACTCTTGAATACTGTCGTTAATACTGAAAATGTTGGTGTTAAAGCAGTGTGCTTACTTTGTAGTGTTCTGAGCGTTCATTTGACAAGTTCAAAGTCTTTAGTGGGAATTGCTGGAGTGGTGTCGGAAATTCAGAAAGAGAAAAAGGTTGGTCCTTTTTCACTAATAAAAGTTATACTTAAATTTGGCGGCTAGTGATTCTTTCATGACTTGTGATGCCTATAAAATTCCATTTAAATAGCTAGACCAAGACAAAGATTATTACCAAGCACATATATCTATTTTTGGTTTTATGGATTATTGATATATTGTTGTATGATTCATTCTCCATCTAACAAGATATTGGATTACCTGCACATGTTCATATACTGATTGTTGCAATGGATTATTCTTGCATGACAAATCACCTTCTTTGGCACACTCTCTCTATCTGTTCATTTTGGTTCCGTTTCAGTTACAAGCTTTGACATTGCATTTTTGATTTGCAGGGAAGGGATGTCTACGTTCTGGTGAGTCCATCGACTACTTGGAAAATGGAAATCAAGATGATTAATGAAGTTTGATATATGAGTATAATTTTAGAACGAGTTTCCACCTTGTTCCCATCTTGAGTTGGATGCTCTCTAACTTTACAACTTGCTTATTTTCTCGATTATGAGAACATATTGTGATTATTGAACTTTTTAAAGCAAATTTTCATCTCATTCACTTTTATGATTTTTTTCTTGAATTTTTCGATCTAGTGTGGCATTAGAGTAAATTAAATGGAAAAAGTAATCTGTGTAGTTGACATAGCACTCGTGCACTTACATTTGAACTCATAATGGCTGCAAAAGTAAATTACTATAACAAAAGAATATACTAACTTCAAACTAAGTCTTTTGCTAAATAACTTGGGATCAACTACACTAATCATTCTTCACCATCTGTTCAATGTATTTCTAGGTCTACTATAAGATTAAATGCAACTAGATCATTAGCAATTATAACATAATGCATAATGTTGTTATACCTCCCGTCTAACATATTCTACTAAGGTTGTAACCCTCTTGTGAAGTGGAGCTCATGATCTATGTAAGACACATCCCAACTATTAAAGTCTTCATTCCTATTTTCTTAATTGCCATAATTGCATATATTCTCGTTTCTTATCTTATTAATTCTATTGTGGACTCATATGCATCCTCATTTCCGCTATGCTCACGTCATGAACTTTCTGTCCTTTAACAAACCAACTCTCAGTATCATCAAGCATATCATGTGTAATTGTTTTTTTGTAGAGTGGGTTTTTAGGTTAGATATCTTTCTATCACATAAAATTCTTGTAATACTTCTCCACTTATTTCGACCCTCCCTAATCCTATGCAGATGCCGTCCTTGAGTCTTTCATTTTTAATGATCTAGCCTAAATGCTTAATACAATCACTAAGCCCCTGTTTGATGTGCTTTTTTTCAAAACTTTTTCCTTCTACGTACTCTTTTTCAATTACACATTCACACAATAAAATATTCTGCACGTAAACCTTAAATTTTTTCGGACTTTTTAACCATCACTATTCAAAACATTGTTTTTGCCAAATAACGGCCATCAAATAGAGGCCAAGTTGAACAACACAATCCTTTATCATGATTCCAGTATTATTCTTATTCCTACTCTTGTTAAAGGACATTCTATGCACTCTGATTTAGTTTTACTAATCTTAAAACCTTTAAGTTGATAAGTACTCGGACAAATTACAACTTACTGTTTAACTCCCTCTTAACCTTGTCTATTAAAATTATGTCATCAGTGTATAACACACAAAAGATAAAATTAAGCGACTCGACTTGCAGAGGATAAGAAAGCCTTCTTTTATAGAAATATGCCCTCAAAAAATAAAAAGATTTTCAAGATTTTCTAAAGGACCTCATCTTGAACATGTCTCATAGGCTTGTTCATGACTAAATTGGATAGATAAAGACTTAAGACAGAGCCTTGATACCAGCATATAGACTAAGAAATTCTATACAATTACCACCACTTCATCTTACTCTAGGGAATCGGGATTTCTCCACTGTGTATTTCATTAATTATATTTATATCTAAAAAAATCTTTTTCTATCTAGCATCATTTGAAGTTTAAATTGAAGGCTGTAAATGTCAGAAGAAATAGGTCCATGGCCTGTTCACTGTATTTGAAGAGGCGTAGAATGTGATACACCTTGTATAATCTGATGCTTCTAAAATCTCAGTCAAGTTTATTCTGTGAATATATATGTGCTTATGCTATTCAGGTGTGACTTATGAGCTTTATGTTTCTGATATGTATCTTCTCTTCATTATATTTCTAACCATTTGTCTCTGAGACATGATCAGCCAATCCAGATATATATGTGCTTGAGTGGCATTCGTTCCTGGCAGGCTGACAAGTAGATGCATGTGTGCATTCATGCTCACACGTGTAGTGCATACAACTAAGTGCTTAATATTTTCAAATGCACCTTTTGACCTTATAAATTTAAGCTTAGAATTCTTAAAAAAAAAAAAAATTAAAAAATTTGATGCTTGAGTGGCATTCGTTTCTGCAGGCTGACAAGTAGATGCATGTATGCATTCATGCTCACATGTGTAGTACATACAACTAAGTGCTTAATATTTGTTAAATGCACCATTTGACCTTATAAATTTAAGCTTAGAATTCTTTTTTAAAAAATTAAAAAATTAAAAATTTTGAATTATTATTTCTTTGTCATTTTAAAATTTGATTGTTACTCTTCATTGATTTTACAGGGCTCAGCCAACGTTGGAAAATCTGCATTCATTAATGCTGTTTTGAGTAAGCTCATCTCAACAATTAGAAGTGTTTTTACTTATATTTTTCCTGTAATTATTTTTATGCACAGCATTAGGAGATAAGATCTGGACCCTTATCCTTTTTCTGATATATGTCATTTGCTTTTTTAAACTTATGGAGTCTTCTATTTGTTAACTGTCTATTGACACACATTTCTGATTGTAATGGACTGCAAATTGATTGTAGGTTGGGCCAATAAATGCTATATGAAAGTAGAAATGATTCGTACTGACCCAGACATGCTTATTTCCGAGAAGGAAATATTTTCTCAATAACTTTGAATCTGCTTTTCCATTTCAGTTCCAAGGAGTTCCTTTTTCTTGGTCAAGTTCATCAGTTTGTTACATTTGGTTACTATTGCATGTTACTTGGAGAACTGTCCAAAGCTCTCATCCTTCATTCATATTAATTTAACTTAGGATAAGGTTGGTTTTGTATGTTTCTGAACCAACAGTTACCTTGGCATCACATGCTTTACACATTCTAACAAATTCAATTTTACTACTTCGTCAAAATCTTCTGTTCATTTCTCGTGTTTCTTTGACCATATATGTATGCATCAGTTACTTTCTTTCCTCTCCTCCTGCCTGTTCCCAACTTCTACTTGTGCTATCAGAAATGATGTCATACAAAGACCCAGTTGCTGCGGCAGCAAGAAAATACAAACCTATACAATCTGCTGTTCCTGGAACTACTTTGGGTCCGATTCAGATTGATGCTTTCCTAGGTGGAGGGGTAAGTCTTATTTCATCTAATTAATATCCTACTGTTCTGTATTTATCGGCTTGCATTTTTTTATTGTAAAATTTGTGAAGGTGGGATGACTTGGATTGAAAATGCATGACAAAGAAAAGAAGGGCAAGGAAAAATCTCTTAGAACTTCACCACTCTATGTAAAGTCAATTATTTTAACTTTTCATTCTCTATGACCTGTATTAAAGATCCATTGAACTAATATGGTTCATGTCCTTCAGCCTCACCATTATGCGTACCTTGGATGTCTCAAAATCAATTTTGAACCCTATAAATACTGGCTTGCACTTTTTTTATCCATTTTTTATCTTTTTGTTCATTTAGATGTTTTTGTTTTTAGCTGATAAAATCAACATTTTTGTATTAGTATGTTAGATGCTAGTAAATACCAGAGTGGTAGGTGGATGAGTCTTACAGATTTAAAACAACCTCAAATTTGACATTTCTTTATTTTAGAAATTATATGATACACCTGGAGTCCATCTCCACCATAGGCAAGCTGCAGTAATCCATTCAGAAGATCTACCTGCTCTTGCTCCACAGAGTCAAATTCGAGGCCAATCGTTTCCGGTAGGTTCTTTGTTTTCATGTTTCCATCAAAGTACTTGTTCTCAACAGGTTCCATCTCCATTAAACGCTTCTTTTTTTCTTTTTCTTTTTGTATGTTTTGATATAAACTAGAATCCTCAGCTAGTCTTGGACATGGTGACTGCTGATCGACTCGGATCAAATGGCTTGAATGGTTTATCTATATTCTGGGGTGGTCTTGTGAGAGTTGATCTTTTGAAGGTTTTGTGATCTCATAAAATTAGCTTATCGAGCTGGTTAATCTGCAAGTTATCAATTCATTGCCACCTTTTTATCCTTCCAGGTTCTTCCAAAGACACGTCTAACATTCTATGGACCTAGGTCGCTGCAAATTCATATCGTGCCTACTGAAGAAGCAGATGAATTTTACCAGGTAAAATTTGAAATAAATAATGATTAAAGTGATTTTACATGACACTACTGTGCCACATTATGAACGTTTCAAAGTGTTCATGAAATGAATTCTGGTATGTGCAATTCTGGTGTCGTATGCATCTGCAGCTGTGTTGGTTGAGTCGTATCTCTAATATAGTGGTGTGGTATGGATAATACGAGAAAGGGAAACCCCCCATCCGACTACTATCACTGCCAGAAGGGAAGGGGAAGCTAAGAAACCAAAGAAATAACATGTATTCCCCAGTCAAGGCACAGTGGTGCACAGGGCACTATATAATTTCACTGGTAGCTGTAGAACACTTATTTTACATAATTTATTATTCAAAGATCCCACGAGTGGCCAAGCAACACTAGTGCCACATTCATACAAGGGGAAAACAATTCAGGTTTCAATTTATTTATACCTTTGGCTTAGGACGATTAACTAACATTACACCTAAATCCCCAGAACGACAGAATTCTCAATAGTTCAAATGGTTCCATATACTCTAAATATTTATTTGTGAATGCCTATAAATTTAAATAACTCATTAATAATAATATTATTATTTTCATAGCAATACCAGATATTACAATTGCAGTGCATGGTGAACCATCTCAAGAAAAAAATTGATGTCAACTATGTGGCGTCGTCTTGCAGTGGCTTTAAGTTCCAGTTATTTTGGAAAGGAAAGAGGAACATGAATAACATTCTCCAACTAATTTTAACAAGATAACTTGTTGCCAGTATTCATAGTTAATGTTGGGGATGTTAATCCCCTGTTTAGTGGCCTTTAATTTGAAAAAACTATGTTTTGAATAGTATTTTTTTTTGGAGAATGTGTATTTAAAAAGTAGAAAAAAGTTTTAGGTTTTCGTGTAGAGTATTTTGTTGTGTGAATGTGTGGTTAAGAATGAGTATGAGAAATAAATTAAAGTAAAGTAAAATAAATTAAAGGCTACCAAACAGGGGCTAAGTTTAATGCCTTGGTTGATTTTCTTACCATAAGGGAGGTAAGGCTTTATGTGCCCTTAAATCATGATTATAGTTTTAATGTTAATCAGCAAAATCTGATATTAAAAAGAATCCTATTCCACTCCATTCATTGTAAATATTCTTCTCACCTGTGCATTTCCTTTGTGAACGACAAGCTGATACTTAGAAAGTAAAGGACTTACCTAATTTCTCAGTTCATAATTAGTTATTTTCTTTGAATAGTGATTCGATTTAATCATATCTATAAGAAATTGTGTTAACAAAGTATTATGTTTTCAAATTATTGCACAAGAAGATTTGGAATTAGAAAGAGTATATTGAAAATCTTATGCGCTGGAAATAGTTTCTTTTCCATATTCTTGAAAATGAAGGGGTTTTGTATTCTATGGTGGAAACATATCAAAACTTTATATTGTGGGAGAAGGGGATTCAAAAGACGGTACGAGGCAGTTATATGGATAAGAAACGTCTTATTGATCGTTGATCCATGCTAAGTAGATGGGGATTGCTTGGTGGCTGTAAAATGTAATGCTGATATGACCACAATCTTTCTAAATTATGATTTAATTTCTGTTTTGAGGCTTGATGCTTCCAATTTCTTGTTGCAGAAAGAAGTTGGAGTTCTATTGACACCGCCTACTGGAAAACAGAAGCTAGACAACTGGATGGGACTTGAAACTAAGCGGGAGTTGGAAATAAAGTACGAAGATTTCGAGAAGTGAGAAAAAAGTTTGTTTAAGTTGTAACATTTTATTGCTGGTAGTAAATTTATAAGAGATGCTGATGCATCGACTGTATGACTAACTTATTCTTTCTCCTCTTGCTTCCATAGGCCGGCTTGTGATGTGGCTATATCCGGTCTTGGGTGGATTTCAGTTGAACCAGAAAACCAGTTTCTTAGAACTCCCGATTCAAGTGAAGGAGAAACGGTTGAAGAGCTATCTTTATTAGTCCATGTTCCCAAGCCAGTAGAGATTTTTGTTCGGCCTCCTTTACCAGTCGGGAAAGCTGGAGGGGAGTGGTATCAGTATAGGGAATTGACGGAGAAAGAAATGGACTTACGACCAAAATGGTATTTCTGAGACTGCACATAAAATGCACTCAAAATATCAGTTTACATGCATTTCCCGTAAAAGTTGTGAGTCGTGCCATTGGAGGTTCCTCGTATCCTCATGGAAATAGTAATGCAGAATGTGAATTGCCTGTTGGTATAAAGATCACCACTGGCTTGGTTTCGTCGACTTTGTTGTCTGTCGAAACCCCATATGAAAATCATCAGTCTGTTGGCAACTCCCCGTCTACCATATTATTTCCATAATTTGTAATTTAAACGTAACAGAATTGAACCCTCATCTTTTCTTTGGCGAGGAGAAACATTGAATTCGCGTTGTGCTAAATTTTGTCTAAATGCTCCAGAGTCAAATTCTAGCTAATATGTTATTTGTGTACATGGAACATAATCAATTGTAAGTCAGGCTTAGGTGAATTGCCTTGGATGTCCATCCATAATCAAGTGCTACTTCACAATCGTGTAGTTTATGCTTAAAAGTTGAATACCTTATTACCTTTTATTAGTCGAAGAATGGCCAGAGGGAATCATAATAGTACCAAACGTGTTCATATTTGATTTGGGCGTATCAAAGAAAATTAAGAACAAAAATAAGTAATTCTTGTTTTTCTTTACAACATTGCTACTGCTTCCAAACATGCTGTGTGTTAGATTGCAATGCTATTATCTTTTATAGATTAAAATCTACTAAAATTTTCAAGTTAGAAGTC
Organism: Fraxinus quadrangulata; assembly: GCA_903798255.1. Lineage (NCBI taxonomy): Eukaryota > Viridiplantae > Streptophyta > Magnoliopsida > Lamiales > Oleaceae > Fraxinus > Fraxinus quadrangulata. The sequence continues at coordinate 101,325 of CAIGRB010048197.1, read as the reverse complement.
AATTATTTTTAACCATATATTTTATGGGATTCACAACTTTTTAACCACATGTTTCATCAACTTTTATTTAAATTTATTACGAATTTGATTTTAATATACGCCCAACATGGGGCATAATTTAATATTTGGTACAAAGAGATTAAGTGTAGTGTGACAAAACTTATGATAAAAATTTAATAAAAATTGTGAATTTCATAAAATATGTGGTTAAAATTGAAGTTCGATCAACTGAAAAGTTGATAAAATTTTATCAAACAAGTACTAAGTCACTGTTTGGTTTAAATAAAAATTAAATTTTTAATAGATTTTGATAGAATGTATGATTGAAAGTTGTGGAAATTGAGAAATATATGATTAAAATTAATTGTTGACTTTGATTTAGCCCCTGTTTGTTTAGTATTAAACAGTTGGAAAGTAGAAAGAAAAAAAACACCGTTAGTTTCAGATGTGGGTCCTAGCTGTGAGATAGATGGTCAAAAATGGTGGCTGAATTTGAATTGCAACGGTTGAAATTTTTCTAAATCTCAAGAATTAATGCTAAACAAATAGAGACTTAGATTTTAATCTAACGTTTTAGAGGAATCAAACATGGATTAAATATTTATTTCTGGATAAATGAGAATGGCCCAATGAGCCAAGCAAATATTTTTTTTCTGGATAAGTGAAAGTAGCCCAATGAGCCTAACATTTTATCGCTATTTCTTTTGGAATTTGGATTAATAGTTTGGCCCACTTATACACACCACGGCCCAAGGAATAAATATTTAATAATAATGGTGGAAAAACATTTCAAAAACGCATCTGAAAAATCCTTTCCCGCCTCTTACATTCCCTTCTCAGTACTCTCCCCCTTTTCTCCCCACAAAATCCAGGGTTCCTCCCATTTCTAACCCTTTCAATTTCTACAGGTTTCACTTCCCCAATTTCACTAAAAATGCACATAAAGGAGGTATGTTTAGAGGGGTTTAAATCTTACGCAACTAGAACCGTGGTACCAGGTTTCGACCCCTACTTCAACGCCATTACGGGTCTGAACGGATCGGGCAAATCAAATATCCTCGATTCGATTTGCTTTGTTTTGGGCATCACAAACTTGCAACAAGTTAGGGCTTCTAATTTGCAGGAGCTGGTGTACAAGCAAGGTCAAGCTGGAATTACCAAGGCTACTGTTTCTGTAGTTTTTGATAATTCAGATCGCAGCCGGAGCCCTATCGGATACGAGGATTGCCCTGAAATTACCGTTACTCGTCAGGTACTCATAATTTGCATATTTCCCCGTAAATTGAATTTTTTTTTTAAAGTTGATTGATTTTCTCTTCGCATTTTACAATATTTATATCCTAAAAAGGGTACATTTTTGTAGTAAATAATAACTGGGGCTTTATAATGATGGTGCAAACCTTGAAAATGCAAGAATTTGTGACCTAAAAATCTTAAGACAGCTGTGAGATTTTTACTATTTTTTGGCCTAACCTCTCCCTCTCTCACGCGGTAGAGATAGTAAATAAACATTTGCGTGTACCTGAATACCAGTGTCTTAAAAAAGCAATGCTTTTTTGCATTTTCTACTGCTGTGTTACGTATCATTTGCTGAGTTACGTATCATTAAGTGGACTTTAGGTTTTCTCTTTTCTCTTTTTATTTAAATGTGGACGAGGAAATTATCTTGATAGGCTCAGGTAGCTATCTAGCTCAATATAGGTTTTGATTGAATAAATTTAAACAAGCAACAGGAAATAAGGGTTAGCATTTTACTGCTGTCATTTTTCAATGTTGATCTTTTTTTCTTTTTTTTTTGGATGTCTGTGGATGAATAACAATGTAATATCTTATGACTGCTCGAGGCGGTTGAATTTCTAAAAATAGCATTCAAGAAAAAGCTAACATTGAATATATATGTAGAATTCTTCTTGCTTGGTTCATTTTCGCTGGCTTGATCTCATCCTCTGTTTTTAATAATCAACACCACTGCTTCAGCATACATTGCTAACATTCTTTATGCATTCTGCAGATTGTGGTTGGTGGAAGAAATAAGTACTTAATCAATGGGCATCTTGCTCAGCCTAGTCGAGTTCAAAATCTTTTCCACTCGGTGCAGCTTAATGTGAATAATCCACATTTTCTTATAATGCAAGGGCGCATTACCAAAGTATTGAACATGAAACCTCCTGAAATCTTGTCTATGCTTGAAGAGGCTGCGGGGACAAGAATGTATGAAACAAAAAAAGAGGCTGCCTTGAAAACACTTGAAAAGAAACAGAGCAAGGTAGATGAGATAAATAAGCTTCTTGATCAGGAAATACTTCCCGCTTTGGAAAAGTTGAGGAAAGAGAAAATGCAGTACATGCAATGGGCTAATGGAAATGCAGAATTGGATCGAATGAAGAGATTTTGCATTGCTTATGAGTATGTTCAGGCAGAAAAGATTAGAGATAATGCAGTTCAGGGCATGGAAGAACTAAAGAACAAGATTTCTGAGATTGACAATAGTGTAGAAAAGATGCATGAGGAAATACAGGTTATGGAGAAGAAGGTATCCGAGTTAAGTGCTGAAAAAGAAGCAAGCATGGGTGGGGAAGTAAAAGTTCTGTCAGAGAAAGTTGATGCTCTATCCCGGGATCTCGTGAAAGCAACATCGGTGCTGAAGAATCAAGAGGATATTCTCGCGACCGAAAAAGGGAATGCTGCAAAGGTACAGGGAGATTGCCTTTCCAATTTATATCCAAATTATATTGTTTTCTTGTATCTATCCACTCATAAAGTCATTGAGTTTTTACTTCTTGAGACACCACGATTTGTGTAGTCTATACCCAGCTTAATGCTCTGATATTGCCAGATTGAGAGAAATCTTGAAGAATTAAAACAATCTGAAGAAGAGAAGGCCAAAGATGTGAAATCTGCAGAAGATGGAGCAGCCGATCTGAAAAGAAGTTCTCAAGAGCTTTCTAAGAGTTTGGAAGAGCACGAAAAGGAGTACCAAGTAAGAATTCCAAAGATAATGGGTAGAAATATATTCGAAAATGGGACATTCCTGTTTGAATAATATGATTTCCTAACATATAGGCAAGTCTTATTATAGGGTGTAGTAGCAGGTAAGAGCAGTGGAAATGAAGACAAATGCCTTGAAGATCAATTAGGTGATGCCAAGATAGAAGTTGGAAGGACGGAAACCGAATTAAAGCAGTTGCAGACAAGAATAAATCATTGCGAGAACGAGCTGAAGGAGAAAAGCAGCCGGTTATTATCAAAACGTGAAGAAGCTGTTGCTATAGAGAATGAGCTGAATGTTAGGAGAAAAGATGTTGAAAAAGTTCAGAAGGCTTTGGAATCTCTTTCCTATGAAGAGGGTCGTATGGAAGCATTGCAAAAGGTATGATTTTCCCTAGGTGGCATCTAATTCTCCTAACTTGAAAGATGTTGGCGTCTTGTCTCATTATCATATGTTAAACATTGTCAGGATCGTTCTGCTGAGGTAGAGATGGTGCAGAAATTTAGAGATGAAGTGCGGATTCTATCATCGCAATTGGCTAATGTGGACTTCAGTTACAATGACCCTGCTAATAATTTCGATAGGTCAAGGGTGAAAGGGGTGGTTGCAAGGCTAATTAAAGTGAAGGATGGCTCTGCAATGACTGCCCTTGAGGTTGGTAATGCCTACTTGCTTTCTCTGCACATTCCATGTACATGCTAATAAGAAATGAATATTTAAATTTGATAGTTGCTTCTTTAATATTCTAAAATTAGATATCAATGTTTAATAAAGTTTTTGATCATTTTGATTATCCAATGGCTACAAGTTATTGAGAGAGAGGACACTTGTCAGTCATTGCATGAAAGAAAATCAAGACAAAAAAGAGACCATTCTAAGGTCCTCTCCCTTAATGTAATAATGCTGAGATCCTGTTGTCATTTACGTGTTTTATCATTGCCGTGGCTTTAATGTGTTGATATAATCGCATTGATGAAATGTTGGATGATCAAACCTTTTGTTATTTTATGATCTCCTTTCAGGTTGCTGCGGGCGGGAAGTTATTTAATGTTGTGGTGGACACTGAAAACACTGGAAAACAACTTCTTCAGAAAGGTGGTCTACGAAGGAGAGTGACAATCATTCCTCTAAACAAAATTCAAAGCCATCCTGTCCCTCCGAGAATTCAATCTGCTGCAGTTAGACTGGTCAGCTCCGCAATTGGCTTCTCCTATTTTTTATTGCATCCTTCTTAAATGTTTTGTTAGAACATGCATTTCATCATTTCAGGTTGGCAAAGGCAATGCTGAAGTGGCACTTTCTCTTGTTGGATATGATGAGGAATTGCAAGTATGTTTTTGCACGATCTATTTCTGACTCTGAATTCTATTTTATTTTTTTGTTAACTGAACTTTCAGCAGTCATGGTTTTGTCACCAGACACTGAGAGTAATGCCATTTTTTGTTATTACTCACATGTCAAAAGTTCATGGAACATTTATTTCTCTTGAGGTTTAGTAATGAGTCATGGCTGTTGTATGTATATTCACTTGACGGATCCCAGATCTAAGATCTTTGGTGAACTTCGTTCTTTCTTCTGTATATTTTTGAAATTGTGGTTTATGACTGCACCCTTCCTGAGAGAGATGAATGCTATGCAGAGTGCAATGGAATATGTATTTGGATCAACCTTTGTTTGCAAAACCAGTGATGTTGCACGAGAGGTATGTTTCTATACAGTTGTTTTATACAGTGATATATTTCTCTTATGGGCAGAGGAACAGAATACTTGTAGTTACTCCAAAGACCGTCTTCAATAATTTTTGAATCTAATAACACTTAATGCAATGCATCATTTTGGCTCATCCAGTTTTTCTTTGCTCATGAAGCTGCCTTATAGCATATTCAATAGACTCTTTAAATATAAGATGCTTTTTATTTTAAAGAGTGAACCCTTAAAATCATGCTTCAATAGACGTTTTAAATTAAAATTTAATTTAAAGAATGAGTTGGAGAGCTAAATCTACTCTCTATAATTAAATGCATTCAAAATATTTCAAATTTCAATGAAAAAAATAATGCTAGTAAAAATAAAAAACAAGGAAAAATAATAAATATTTTTTGAGAGTAGTAAAATTTAGTATTAAATATAAAGAGGCTGTTGAAGTACTTAAAAAATTTTACTCTCTAAATTGTATAATAAGAAAAATGTGGTGTAATTGGTTTTTAGTGAGTTTTTTTGAAGATACTCTTAGTATGGACAAAACATGCTGATACCTTCTGTATATCCATGTTACTAAGTGAATATTATGTGTCCTCCTGCAAATCTGTATGCCCTAGTAATTTTCTTTTTATTTAAATGTGTATGATTTATTTTAATCTATTGTTTGACATGTAGGTTGCCTTCAATAGAGATATAGGAAGACCTAGTGTGACTCTCGAAGGTGACATTTTTCAGCCCAGCGGGCTTTTGACAGGTGGTAGTCGCAGGTAAGAATTGACCTGCTTCTTTCTCTATTTTGACATCCTCGTTTTCACCTATCAACTATTGGAAAAAACTTATACGATGTTATATACCAAGTTCATTTGAGGACACGATTTGTCTGTGAATAGTATTGGGACACTGCATATGCTTTGTGTAATATCATGAGGACATTATAGAACACCAATGGTTGCAGGGGTGGTGGTGAACTCTTGAGGCAACTTCATGCTTTGGCAGAGGCTGAGTTAGAACTTTCTTTTCATCAGAAATGTCTAGCAGAAATTGATGCCAAGGTTTATTCTTAGTTCTAATTAAATCTCTCTCCCCACCCCCATTAAGAAACGTTATCTTAAATTTGAGTCTGTATTGTGTTTGCCCGTGGAAAAAGTGCTGTAATCAGCCGATTTATTTATCCCATGGCCAATACCTAGAAATCTTGTTTCTTGAATTACACATGTGAAAGCATTCTTGACGTGTGGCACTGTATTTGTTGGGAAAATTTCTTGCTCAATATGAAACTTAGCTTACTTATGGCATGAAAATGATTTATAGTTTATCATATTCTTCTCTGTCACCTAGCAATTTTTTAAATTCTCATTTTACTGTAGGATGGATAGAGATCCATGTCAATGAAATCTTTATTTTGATTTGATTGTGATTCGGAAATTGGATATCATGTTATTACTGGTTTATGTAATTGTTGGTGATATAGTTTTCGTTGATGGGATTAGAAGAGGAATAATTGTAACTTAGAACTCTGGAGGAGCACTTCAGAATTTAGAAGTATTAGCTAATTAGAACTAAATTGAAATAAATGAAATGGCTTCTGTTTATAGTAGAAATGAAGACGATAATGAATTCATAATAGGGATTCATGTCGTTTCAAAGAGTTGAGCATTTTAGGTACTTAAGCCCTTGTTTGTTTTGGCTAAAAATTAGATTTTTAGTACATTTTAATAAAATGAAATGTGTGTTTGAAAGTTTATAAAAGTTGTGAGTTCCATAAAATGCGTGTTTAAAAATGAGTTTGGCAAAGATGAGTTTTAAGAAATTGGGGCCAAACTGGGGCTAAGTTTGATTATGACCTAGGATATGATTCATGCAATGCATACAATTAAAGTGGTTGGGCTGAATGGTGAAGTGCTACAAAGATTCTATGTGATACCTGTCAATTTAAGAAGGCAAGTGCTATAGAATGGTTATTAGACTAGATATGTTATGGAGCCAAGTCTTTGACCACCAAAGCACATAGATCAAGATGTTTAGATGGATATGTTGTCATGTTAGAATAGATGAAATAAGAAATGAGGATATGCACCAAGTGGAAGTGGCAGCCAGTAAGGACAATTGAAGGGAGAAAGTAACCGTTGATCTTAGAAAGTTTCAACTCATAAGAGATTTGGCGGACCATGTTAGAAGAGGGAGACATACCAAAACTAACATGCGTAATATAGTTGTAAACGATCCGATTTCATTGTACCTTTTAGTAGATGTAGTGGCAACAAATATTCTTGAAGTGGATCTTAAATTCAGTGGGATACAACTCGTCCTTCTGTTGCACTTTTTTTACATAATAGTGACCTTGCTTTTTAGTTATTCCATTATTATCTTAGTAGAAGATTTATGACCTAACTGATGTCCAACACTAAACTGTCTTTTACTGCGGTCTTAAATTATTTGTCTTTCCACTCATTCATAAACAAGTTCTTTCTTTGTGCTCTCTCAATACCCTTGGTGCAGTAATCCTGCTTTTGTACTTTCCTTGCATTTGAAAAATAGCAAAACCATATGTACTGGTTTCATCATATTACAACTAATATAAATGGGATATTGAAAAGAGCACCATATTAAAACTCCTACAGTACCAAGCAAAAACTGATACACTTAGCATGGTAAGAATGGAGTATATATTAGCTTTTAATACAAATTATTCAGGAAATAATTAGTCCGTATGTGTAAAACTGAAATTTGTGTATTAATTAACGATTTGTGTTGATGGATCTCACAGTTTCCTGTTTTGGCATTCAGATTAATGAGCTCCTTCCCCTTCAAAGAAAGTTTAAAGACCTTAAGGCACAGTTGGAACTCAAATCGTATGATCTTTCACTTTTCCAGAAAAGGGCTGAGCAAAATGAGCACCATAAGGTTGTACATTTTCACCTTACTGGTCACATACATGAATTTAAAACTTTGAATTTGTTGTATTTTTTGTCATTTAAGTTAGATATCCTTTATCCAGACGATATTCAGTGTCATTTTGTTATGTAGCTCACTGAAGTAGTAAAGAAGATCGAGCAAGAGCTTGGAGAAACAAGAACTGCCATTGAAGAAAAGAAAATTTTATTTGAAAACTGTGTAGCTAAAGTTTCATCTCTTGAAAAGTCAATCCATGAACATGCTGGTAATCGAGAAACCAGGCTTAAAGAGTTAGAGAAGAAGATTAAGGCTATTAAAAGTCAAATGCAGTCAGCATACAAGGACCTCAAGGTGGGTTTTCTGTAGTTGCTCTCTTAAGTGATCCACTGGTTATCATAATGGTTATCTACATGTTCCTTTTTATTAAGTAGATTTACAATTTGTAGTTTCTTAACATGATTAATTGAAATGGCTAATGGAGCAGCATCTATCATTATAAAATTTGATTCCTCTTACCTCCTGATTCTGAAAATGGTGAAAAGGGATTTTATAGTAGCTATTTTTGATGGTATTGTCATGGAAAGACTATTCTGTTCAGTGACCTAAAGTATTCCGATGAATAAAAAAATAACGCCAAGACGTTTCAAAAATGTTATTGCTATGTATGACTCACGTATGACCAATATTTTGCTAGGAAAATGGCAGATGTCTACTACATTTTGTGGCCCAAAAGTTGGTTTGGTTTCTTATGTGAAAATAGTATTTTATGATACTAACTTGAGTGTTGGATCATTTTATACATGTAACTGCATTACATTAGTATTGATTCCACACCTTTGAGCAATAAAATTTTATACAGCTAGTAACTTTTTGCTTCTCCGTGCATTTTTCCATTGAAATATATATGATTGTTCTTAATCTTTCCATGCATCTCTGTGGTTTCTATTTTCCTTCCCATCCTTGTTGTTGCAGACCTTTCCTTATTAAGTTATTAGCTTTCTCAGGTTGTTAGGTGAAATTCTTTTGACTTGCTGAAATCAGTGCCTTTAAAGTAATTGTTCATAAGATGTTCTGTTTCGTATGGTGGAATCTATTTCCTGTATAAAACATTTTAGGTATATTAAATATTTTTGTTGATATAACTTCTGGATTTAGACTCCATAGTTACATGGTTGGCCATAATTCTAGGTGCATGAAAGTAAACGAGAGAGACTTATAATGGAAATGGAAGCAGTTGAAACGGAACATGCTTCACTGGAAAGTCAGTTGGATGCTTTGAAAAAGCAGGTCAATGATCTTACATTGGAAGTGGATTCTTGCAAGAGCAAGGTACATCCATTATATACTGACAATAACTTGTATGAAATTGTGTTTCTTTACGGTGGGGATGAATAATTTTAATTTTCCTTCTTTTTTCTTGCAGGTTGCTTCATTAAAAAATAATCATGATCAGGCCGAATCTGAGCTCAACTCAGCTAGGATGAAGATTAAGGAACATGATTCGCAAATTACTAGCATTGTCAAGGAGCAGCAGAAGCTTCAGCATAGAATGAGTGAGACAAACCTTGAGAGGAAGAGATTGGAGAAAGAGGTGATTTGTTAATTTATTTTCTTGTACTTGTTTCTGTGGACCACTATATTTATTTCTTTATTTTGGTGTAGGTGAAACGCGTGGAAATGGATCAAAAAGATTGTGCTTCAATGGTTGAAAAATTAATAGAGAAGCATCCCTGGATTGCAACTGAAAAACAACTTTTTGGGAGAACGGGATCAGATTATGACTTTTCATCTCGTGATCCTAGCAAGGCTCGGGAAGAATTCGAAAAACTGCAAGCTGAACAATCTGGGTGAGAGTTTAGCAGGAATTTTTAAGGCTGTGAGCATTGGGCTGGCTTTTAAATTACAGTATGCCCAGTGACAACTTTTATTAGCAATTATAAGAGCAAAAATGATATATTCTGACATTTTGCCTCTTTTCCTGTTGTAGCCTTGAGAAAAGGGTAAATAAGAAAGTCATGGCCATGTTTGAGAAAGCTGAAGATGAGTACAATGACTTGATATCTAGAAAGAACATTATTGAGGTAGTACCATTGATTCATTTTAATGATTCGATACTCAGATGCTTGGTATTTATTTCAAGTTTTTGTTCTAGAATGACAAGTCAAAAATCAAGTTGGTGATTGAAGAGCTTGATGAAAAGAAGAAGGAGACCCTTAAAGTTACTTGGGTGAAAGTAAACAAGTGAGCGTAATGTTACATTATATCTCGTCTATTCATCATTTATTAACTTTACTTCCAGATTTGTTTTTGGGTGCTTTATCTGCCAACTTTTCAGATTTTTATTTTGCCTGCTTGTGAAGAACTTCTAAATCTTTCCCATTTTTCAGAGATTTTGGATCCATCTTTTCTACTTTGTTACCTGGCACAATGGCAAAACTGGAACCACCTGAAGGATGCAGCTTCCTTGATGGTCTGGAGGTTCGTGTTGCATTTGGAGATGTTTGGAAACAGTCCTTATCAGAACTTAGTGGAGGGCAAAGATCTCTGCTTGCACTCTCTCTAATCTTGGCATTGCTTCTCTTCAAACCAGCTCCACTTTATATATTGGATGAGGTGCTTCAAATATCTATTTTAACCAGTGCTTTGTTTTTCGTTATATTGTTCTTCCCTAAGAAACTGCTTAATTTAGTGATTGGTATAGCTTACAATTTAGTTTAAGTCCACACACTACTAATTAAAAGTTATCCAAATGTATTAGTTTTTACGGGCTGCAGAAGCTGAACTGTAGTCTCAGTACATTTTGTCTTGTTGTACCAAGTGCAAATAATGTATTTTCTTCCTTTACTGGTTATCTTTTTCTGTTCTTATGGCCTTTCAGATACAAGCACTCGTATGAATCAAATGATAGGCCAACCTGTCTCCGTTTACTATTAATTGTTATGGCATGACTATATGCTTATTTAATCTTCACGAAGTTCCTACCATATTTATCTATTTATTAGCAATTATAAGGAATTTCCAAATGTGATAAAAAAAAAATCGGTTCAGAATTTTCTAATTTCATTTGGATTATATAAATTGTTTGGCAGGTTGATGCAGCTCTTGATCTAAGTCATACGCAGAACATTGGAAGGATGATAAGAACTCATTTTCCACATTCCCAGGTCCATTATTTTCCTTGCTGTCTCTCTCCCTTCTTTTCCCCTCCTAGCACCATTCTATACAAGCAATTAACTGCGGAATCAAAGCAGGACTGTGTCTTCTGCAACAACAAATGATTTCACTGTATTAAAGAGAAGCAGGGGTATATTCTAGAAACTTAATAAAAATAGCAGAAGCACAGAGAGAAGTAATATTTATCTGAAATGGTATCAGATTATCATTCAAGAAAGCTAATGGATTTCAAGAAGATTGTATATCTTTGTTAGTCAATCATTTATATCAGAATAGCATCTCTCATTAATCTACTTTTGTTTATGCTGCAGTTTATTGTTGTTTCTTTGAAGGAAGGCATGTTTAACAATGCCAACGTTCTTTTCCGAACAAAATTTGTGGATGGTGTATCTACTGTGCAGAGAACGGTTGCAAATAAGCAAAACAAGTGATTTCAGTTAACTGGTGAGATAATACTTCCCTTGATGATATCAGTGTAATACTAATTATATGCAAAGTGCTCACTTATGCTTCAGAATTCTAATTTCATATTATCTTTGAACACTAATAGACAATTAGATATACCTTATGATTCGTGAATTGTTCCCAAGGAATGCCATACTGTACTAGCTAACGGTGTAGTTGTTCAGTATAATGAATCTTGATCTAACAACTTATGAGTATTTTGCCAAGTTTAATGTTTAAAATGGAGACATTGAAAGTACTTACTAAAAAGCTTAGTCAATTAGCATCTCATTTTGCATGTCAAACCCTGCTTTTCAAGAATGTGAAATTTTTTTATAATTCAAATCAATATGGTTGTGTTGTTTAATTCTTAAGTCCCATTCATAAAGTGATTTAATTTTTAGTAAAACATGTGAGAAGAGTGAAAGATACACCATTAGAATGGACTATAGTAGTTGCTGAGGATGCAGTTGCTTTTGATTTTCCAATATTGACTGGCAGAAAGATGTTCTCGTAGTCGATTCCAAATTTACGAGAACAAAGCTTGGTTGTGTTTTCTAATTCTATCTTGTTTTTTTTGTCCAGATTCTTGATCTGTCTTTGTCTATAGATGAATACAAGCTGCTGGAGTCTAGGAATGTTGTACGTGTATGTTATTATGATTGTATATGTAGTGCTGATGAATTGCAATTTTAATATTTTTGATGTGTACTTAAATATGTATTCTCCCAATTTAGTTAGACCTTTTGTATGCTTTAAGCTCCATTCTGTCAATTATACCTATTGGCAGTTAAGTGTCTCCTGTAAGACATATGATTATTTGTACCGTGGTTTTTTGTGTTTTGTTTTTTTTTTTTTGTTTTTTGGGCAAATGATGGATGGACCATTTTGGCTTTACTTGAATTTTGGATTTTACGAAAATGAAAAGGGCAGCAATAGGTAAATATGGATTTTTTTTTTTTTTCCTTTTTATAACAAAATAACAAGTAAATTGACATTGGGTCTTGTAAGTGTACATTTTGCACACAACCGTATTATGTTCTATCAAATAACACATTGTATCAAGTTCATCGAAAAAGTTTGAAAATATTTTTGCATGTAATTTGACTAATTTTAATCCTGTTATTATATCAACGGTGGAGGATACTTTTGTTTAGTTATTACATCTTAATTTAAAAGTTTGTTCTCGTGATAAAGCCAATCTAAAGAAATACTGGTAAGAGTTGAAAGACAAATTAACATGCGAAATTGCATATGAAACTTGTATAAAGAATGTAGGCAAGAAACAGAATTTCAAGATTTAAAATTGTTCTACAAATAAAATCAGCAGAATCCACATTCAAGAACTATAAGCTATTTCTGAAGTCTGGGTATGAACCTGGATATTAAGATAGAATTCAGGGACCCAAATGTAAAAGTATCCTTTATTGGTCCCTAAACATCTAACGAATTACAAACCAAACAGCTATATATGTTTCAAGGGTTGTGCTATTTTTATTGTGCTATGTGTACAAATAATTTATTTTTATTGCTTTTATTTATTAGATTTGGATAAATAATTTTAGTTACCATTTTCTATTAGAACTAATGAAATTTCGTGAAATTTTTCATTTAAAGTATTTAATTCTAAAAAAAAAAATTTAAACGGGGTGGGGCACTTGTTACCCGTCCCCACCCCAGGGCAAAATTTCCCTCCCCGTCCCCGACCCGAATACCCGATTAAGTGAGTTATCCCTGCCTCGTTCGGGGAGGTGCTACGCGGGTATTAAGTTTATCAAATTTTTTTGCCCTAAATGGAGGGGGAGAGATTTTTAAATAGTTATTTAAGACTCATTTGTACTTTTTTAAAAATTTGGAATTACTATAGCAATTAATTCTTTATTTTGTTTTATTTAAAGAGAAATATATATTCGTTATTTCACAGGCTTTATTGAAAAAATGAGAGAAATGTTGTATTCCACACTCAAAAGGTTATCTAGGAGGTTTTCCACCAATTTGAAAGAATAGTGGGTATTCCGCAATAGAGTCAAAGGTCAGGGAGTTTTGTGCCAATTATTCAATTTTAAAATTATTTATTTTGACCTTCTTTAAGTAGATTTAACAATAGCATTAACGATGATGGATGATGATGAGTCTTTTGCACCTCGAAGGTCATATAAGAGGATTTTTCACGAATCTGAGAGGATTTGAGAGTATTACACGATAGGTGCAAAGGTCAAGGAAATTTTGTGCCAATAATCCCCTTTTTTTTTTTTTTTTTTTTTGCATATTTCAATATTCATATTAGAAATTAAATGCAATTGAATTTTAGAGCATTTAATCTCTCATTGAGCATTGAAGCAACATTATATACACCTTTTAAAAATCAAGAGCCATATGAGGATATCTTATAGTGATGGCAAAATACCTCACCTCTCCCCGTCGGGGGAAGGCAGCCAAAGCAAGAAACATGTTTCTTGTTCCAAACACAATTAAACTCTTATATTTTATTTACTGTATATAAATTAAAATTATATTTAGATAAAAAAATAACTAAATGGAATTGATATTGATGATGTTTAGTCCACGTCTCTCATTTCAAAGATTCATCGTCCATTCCATTTCTATCCCTAATATGTTGAAACTTTTTAGGGTGGGGAGACAAGATGCACATGAATTTTTACCATAGTTATTAAATTAGAACAAATCGTTTGGTTTGGCTCGGGAACGAATCGGATAGTGATCCGGTTAGATTGGCATATGTTGGTCCATTAGTAAGGGAACCAGTCAAGAATCGCTTAAACCAATCTCTAACCATCCGACCCAAAAGGGTTCAAAGAAAATCGGTACATGTTCAATCTAAACTTGTTATTATCAAATTGATCAAGAGACAAATTTTATATCATATTTGCATTAGGAGAGATTCAAACTCGTGTTAGCTATATGAAAAATGAGAAAATTGACCATTATGGCAACTCTAGTTGCTTTGCAATAAGACTGCGAAAAATATATATATATTTAGTTTTAGCAAAATGACATAATATTATCTATTTCTTTTTAAAAATAAATTTTAATTAAAATTCGACATGGCAGTGACCCAACTGTTAAACTAGTTATTAAGTGAATGATTTATCCTTTTTCTAGGTTAAATTACTTACCCATGATCTGATGATTTGTTTTAGTTGATGATCGAGTCAGGTCTGATAACTATGATTTGTCCTATGTGATTGATGATTATTGTAGTATATGTTTGAGGTTGAAGAAGTTGCAATAAGAAAGGAGGGAGAATGGGGTTTAGAATCAAGAAAGCAATGGTGGGAGTGGCAATATGGTGGTTATTGTATTTAGTGTAGCTTTGCAATGCCAATGAAGTGTTTATCGTGTGGCACTTTAAGTAAGGTGGATGACATCGTGGACGTTAATTTTGATGTAATATGCACAATGTACGTGAAAATTAATAGGACTACGTACGTGAAATATTATTCTATGTACGTATTGAGTTATTTAGAAGAGAAATTAAAAGATCAAAAGACAGTTAACCTCTACCCCAAGTCCCCTTTCGCCGCAAATTTTTTTTCGCGTATTTCAAAAAATCGATAATTTCATTAATTATCTCATGAATCACAATTTACCATCATAATTTTAATTAAACCCGACAGTATCTAACTAGGTAACATTCAAGTGGCAAGATTAGTATCATTGAAACAATTGATAATCCAAATCAAATCGACATCTGCATCTAATTAACGTAATTCTTAAATTACATCGATTGAGATTGTGATTTAATACTAACGAAATCATATAGATGAAGAAGGCGGTGGATATGGTTGAGAATGAATAAATGTGCCAAAATCTTAAATCACATGACCCGATTTTGTAATATCCTGACATTTATTTGTGTTAGAGAGAGAAGGGACCATGGAGATTAGAGAGAGAATATATGATTTTTGAAAACGATTTCACGTATATTGAAAGAGGGAAGAATCGATCGGGATTAACACTTGCATTAATATTACAAGAATAAGATCAGACAAATGATTTGATCGAAAAAATAAATAAATATAGAACTTGGTTCGAAGTCAATCCATTTACATGTTAAAACCCGTAAATCTTAAAACGTGTTAAAATAATTTCAAAATTGACATTCACCTGAAAATTTGGCGAGCTGACTTTTATCGATTTTAGTGTTCATTTCTTAATAAAGAATTATTTTATTGATTTAATCTTTTGCCCGCACCTTCGACCACAGTTGACCCTTTAACTTTCCGAGTCAATGCGAGGATTGGTATTTTTTTTCCGTCAGCAAGGCAATAAATCACATTGAGTAAAAAATGAATTTGTAAATTTTTTATCGGGAGAAAATCTTTATCAAACAAGCCCTTGATTTGATTTGTTTTGTTGAACTACTCATTCGTCTCTTAAATTATGTAAATGTAATTAGATGGATCATTATGGGTTGACTTACATGTTATTATCGTAGTTTAAAAATAATTAACTTGGGGTATGGTTTGTGGGAGTGGGTGGGGGTGGGGGTAGGGTATGACCCTTCCAATGCCCCAAAAGTTAGCATTGTTTGAAAAAATATCTAGATATATATGGTACTTCCTAACCAAATTGTTGATTTTTGCTAATAAAGTCAACTTAATATGTGATTTAAAAATGGACTTATTGTTGACCAACTTCATATGGTTTGTTAATAGGGATTGTGAAGTGACTAATTAATAATTAAAGAAAAATTTCATCTAATCTTCCAATGATTAGACCGTCCACTTCTGCATTCATCTCCCTTGGTAGAATTGGGAAACAATAAACTTATTTACTCAAGTATTAGAAAAATAGAGTCGTAATTTCTTTAATTACTTTGAAGAGGTTGGTTTCGATGGTTTTTGGTCACAAAATTTGAAGTTTAAATTCTCCATGATACTGTTTCATTAACTTCTCCCAACTTTTTTACATATCATAATCAAAACGGAACTCGTCGAACTTTTCATTTTCATGTTAACATCATTTTGATATTTAAACGTATCGATATTATACTGATATATTTAGTCTATTGAATTAAACAGAATTGAATATGATAACTAACAAATTTTATAGCGACATTTCTTTTTTAATTTTGAGTGGCTAGACTATGGATGGTGTTGCTGAATTAACGACGAAGACCATCATATCAACTATGTGAAAGATCCAATTCATCGCACTTTTGTCTTTCATATTTTTTGCTTAGTATTAAATTATAAAAAATATTTTTGAATATAACTTGTTAATTGAACCATTACCGTTTTGGCCCCAAAAAACTGACAATGTGGTCTGCATGTCACAAGGACAGCCTTTCAGTTTTTCTTACAAAATAAAAGTCAACCATTTGACTATCCTTTCATGTCAAACAATATATTAGAATGTTCATTGGTCTCTAGAGCTTGACTTATGAATAATTGAAGAAAAAAAATTCGTTAATCTTCCAGTGATTAGTCCACCTTTAAATTCATCTCCCTTGGTGTTGTGCTTGTTAGAGAGGGAGAAGAGGAGAGGGTTTGGGATAATCGTTATTCCGTTAAAATTTTTAAGTGATTTAAATATTTTAAATCGTAAAATTAATTTGATCAAGTAGATCGTCACATCGATTTGAGTGAAGATCTACTTCTTTTTATTAATTACCGAACGCCTTAAAGAGCTTGTTACACTAGACATTTGATTTTGTTCTAAGTGTGCGCGATTTTACATGAAAATTTGAAGCCATCGAGGGAACGATAAATTACAAGAAGAACCTTTCTACTTTGTTTCTTACAAAATGAAAGTCAACTATTTGACTTTCCTTTCATGTCAAACAATATATTTAATGGTTAGACTCTAGAGCTTGACTAATTAATAACTGGAGGAAATTTTCTTTTAATCTTCCAACGATCAACCCACCTCTAAATTCATCTCCCTCTGTGTTGTTCTTGCTTGAGAGAGGAGAGAGTTTTGGAATAATCGTTATTTCTTTTATAATTCTTAAGTGGTTTATGTCTTATTATTCAAATATTTTAAATGGTAAACTTAACATGATTATAACATGATGTCAACAAATTTCATACCATATTTTTTTTTCATTTTAATCATAACCATGTATATAACATTATCGTCTACACATTTTTATTTTTTGCTATTTTCAACATATTACGATTCATCTAATCAAACGTGACTCCAAAATATATACAATCGGTATATTACATACAAGAACATCCTTTCATTTTCATTAAAGTTCGTTTGACATAAATTTTGCTTTTGTTTCTTGTAGAGGAGTTTCCTCAGGAAACTACCTTAGTTTGTGTTTGAAAACTAATTTCTAGAAAAGATTTCATTTTCGGAGGTGTTTATAGATAAATCACATTAGACCATCTTCCCTTAAAAGTTTTTCTAATTAAAAGAATCGCTTTCATAAAATTAATCAAACGGATTCAAATGTAACTTTTAGATTTCAAAAAATCATTTTAACTTTTCAAAAGTCATGTCAAGCAGACCCTTAGATCATTTCTTTAAAACTAAAGTCAACTGTTTGACTTTCCTCTATATTTCTTGTATTATTGGCAGATCAACGTCCGTGCTGTACCCAAACAAAATATTGGGTTTGACTCTTATGCCATTGGCCATTTCAAGTGCCCTCCACGCGACGCCAACACATACCCTTTACAAACAAATTCGGCCATTAATATCAATATATTTCTTAGGGACATAGTAAATGAAATACTATTATTTTCGAAAACATTAATGTTATTTGACTTTTTATTTTCAATTTATTTATGTTTGAAATACTTCGCAAGAAGAAATCTTGTTAACGATCCAGTATTCGAAAGTTCCCTAGAAATTCTTTTGAAAGTAAATATCTTTTAATAGGTCGACTTATGGTATAACTCAAATCTATCGCTCCGCACTTTTGTTTTTACAAAACCAGTTAAGCTCAAAATTTAAGAAGAGTACCTCCTACTTAAAGAAAAGAATACCTGTAATAGATTCTTTCTATTATTAAATAAATAATAATATTTTAGAAATCGCTAGACATGGAAGATCCCTATACCTTGATATGTAAACATCAGTTTATATATATTTTTTATATTCATTTGTTTATAGATTGTAATCTGATTTATAAGGATTTTTGTTGCCGAAAAATGTTGTAAGGATCGGTTATTAGATTAGTTTAAGGTTGACTTTTATGTAAGAGTAACACTATATAAACCAGCTTTTGGATTTGTCTCATGCATCGTGTATACAAACAGAGAAAAGAGAGGGAGAGAGAGAGGGTGCAGAAATGAGAAGCAATCAAGTGAGATTGAACAATGGCATAACCACACCTGTAATTGGCATGGGTACTTATTCTATGGAAAATGATAGAAAAACTACTGAGAATGCTGTACATATGGCTCTCAAGGTATGAACCTTGCATACTCAATATGTTATGCCATTTGCTTGGGTGTGTTTGGTACGCTATACTAGACAGAGTTAGATATGATTTTAACTTCTTTTTCTTCGTCTTGTCCAACTCACCTTATCAAACATGTCACATGACATGGTTTATGTAGCATTAACATGCGTTTTCTTATGATTTTCTAGTAGTGTATTTTTGCATATATATAGACTGTATAAGCCTGATGTTGTATGTACGTATGAACAGATAGGGTATAGGCATTTTGATACTGCGAAAATATATGGATCTGAGCCAGCCTTGGGGAATGCATTAAGGGATGCAATTATTGATGGAGTTGTTCAAAGAGAAGACATTTTTGTTACATCTAAACTGTGGGGAAGTGATCACAATGATCCTGTTTCTGCACTCAAGCAATCTCTGGAGTAAGTATTTTCAAACATAATTTAAATAAAAAGAATTGTCCGTTCTCTAACCATTTAATTTTTAAATGGGGTGATTCAACACGATATTAGAAAAAATAACCGTTTTCAAGTCTCACAGTCACATTTGTGAAAATTGTTTGATATCAAGCCTTAAATGAAAAAAGTAAGTCTAAGCTGATAATTCTGATACATGCAGGAAGCTTGGGATGGAATACGTGGATATGTATTTGGTGCATTGGCCAGTAAAATTGAAGCCATGGGTATGTTGTCCAGTGCCTAAAGAAGAAGATTTTGAGAAGGTACTGGACATGGAAAAGACATGGTTTGGGATGGAGAAATGCCTGGAAATGGGCTTGTGTAGGTCTATTGGTGTCAGCAATTTCTCTTCCACAAAGATTGAAACCCTCTTGGATTTTGCCTCCGTTCCACCTGCTGTCAATCAGGTATTTTTTCTCTTTATTTTTAATGGTACGCAAAGTAGTGTAACGATATAATTCATAAATATCATAGTGGTGTCAAAATAGGTGGGCCAACTAAAACTTGTGAGGCGAGTCGGGATTCTTTTTACTTTCATTAAAAAAAAAAAAAACCGGCCGAGGGTGGCCTGCTGTTGACATCTCTAGTCTCTCATTAACCCACCTCCCCTCACTATACAAAGGATAATAAATAAATAACTGAAGTAAAATTGTACTGCAGGTGGAAATGCATCCAATGTGGAGGCAAAAAAAGCTAAGGGAATTGTGTGGGGAATACAGAATTCATGTTAGCGCATATTCACCACTTGGGGGACCTGGAAACGCATGGGGCTCAACTGCTGTTGTGAATAACCCAATTATACAATCAATTGCTCTTAAACATAGATCCACTCCAGCACAGGTAAGCCATCAAAGCTAATGGCTCAAGTATATCTATATTTCCAATTCCAACTTCGATTCGAGCTTGTGTTAGAGGTGTGTACGAATCTATGTAATATATAATTGCACGAGTTGTTTGACTACATATTATCATGGAACTTCGGGTCAAACAAGTTGTTTGACTATATAAAAAGTTTAGCACCTTTTGTTCTTGTTAGATTTTTCAACGAAGCCATGAGAGCTAAAATCTCAAGTACGCCATATATTTCCAACTTCTAACTTTAATTCGAGCATGTGTTAGATGTGCATATGAAAATATGTAGTACATAGTTTCATGAGTTGTTTGACTACGTATTGTCATGAAAGTTCGGGTCAAAAGAGTTGTTTGACTATATAAAAAGCTTAGAATCTCTTGTTCTTGTTAGATTTTTGGGTAAAAAATCACAAGTTAAAAGGCTGTCTTATTCAAAACTCTAATTGTGTCATTCTTCTCTCTCACTTCACACCTCGACATGCACTATTTCTTATTGAGATAAACTCTTTCACATCTTAATTCGAAAAGAAATCCTTGAAAAGAGAAAACATTCCAATTTTATGGTTCAGTTAGACATGTCCATTGGAAAAGGGATAGCATTTGTATCAGTTCATTTCTTATCTTCTAAATCTATTTTTAATTAATTCCATAGGTACACCCAGCTCGAGTTTACCAATTTTCTTTCTCACATAATACTTGAAATTAGAAATGTGAAATGCATGTAATAGATAACGTTGACTGTCGAATTTAAGAAACAGCAAAACAATTCAATTGAAGTTGAGTGAAATTTGAGCACGATCAAGTGTGTGTGCATGTGCCATGATGAAATTCAATATATAAGAATCAAAATCACTTCAACCAACTCTAACATTGTTTTCTTGAACTTTAAGGTTGCTCTAAATTGGGGATTGTCCAAAGGAGCTAGTGTAATAGTGAAGAGCTTCAATGAAGATAGGTTGAAGGAGAACATGGGAGCCCTTGATCTCAAATTGGACGACTATGATTTACTTGAAATTGAGAAGGTGGAGGAAGAGAAGATAATGAAAGGAGAATTTCTTGTTAATTCAACAACAAGCCCATACAAGACCATCCAACATCTATGGGACGATGAGATTTGATTAGCAATCAAGTGTGGATTCAACTTTAAACTATTTCAAAATTAATACAATTTTATCCCAAAATAAAGTAAAAATCAAGAAGCAAATAGAATCACAAACTACTTCTAAGAGATCAAGCGTGTCATGTATGACACTCGAGTGTCAAGTTAGAAAATGAAGGTAAAATCTTGTTCATTACATTTTAGTGCCCCATGTGACGTGCTAAGTGTGCCCTTATGGCTTTGCCAATGGTTTTTAGAGAAGGAAATGTCAAGATTCGTTCTTTCTTTGGTTCATTTTTCTATGTTCAATAGACAAAAGATATATTAGTGAGCTATGGAAGCAATATACTAGATGATAAACCTAGTATGAAGAAAATGAAGCAACATCTAAAAACCATACGTCGTTAAAATTATAAATTGTATGTAATAAATTTGTCAAACTATTATAAAATAGAAGGCTCCAATTTACAGAGTTACAAATAACTCAAAAGGAAAAGATTGTTTTATAATTACACAATCATTAAGGAAAATATTCACGTACAATTAGAAAAATATTATCGAGAACATTATCTTATAGTACTTCATATTTCAACATTCCACCTCAATCCGAGCAAGTTGTCATTTCCAACTTCCCAGGCTCAAATGGTACTTCAAAATTACGGTTATAGTAGATACCGACTGAGCCAACTAAAGAAGAAGGAAGCTCATGCGGGAAAAAAAAAATCATTATCCATCAATCTAAACGGACCATCACCAATACATAAGCGGCATATTGCCATCAATGCCACCTCCAGCTAATTTCCTCTTGGGCCTAGCCTCTTGAAACATCGACACAAAATCCTTCATGGATGGTCAATCGGCCGAATCTCGGCTAATGCAAAGCAATGCAACTTTAAGCTATAATAGCATTTCTTCCCTAGCATAGCATAGACGTCACAAAGCTGCTCCAACTTTTTTATCTATCACACCATCTACACCATTTTTATCATAATTTTAGACCGGGTATTCCATCACCAACTTCTTCCGGATCGATTGTTTTCCTGTCAAAATTTCCATCAACATCACAGACAACTGTAAATATCACTCTTTTCATCAACCTGTAGTGTGGGTGCGTGTGCGCATATTCTGTGAAATAAAGAAATACTAAAATCTTCCCAAATCAGAAATTGTCACAAAATCAAAGTCATTAATCACCGTTGGACTAATGGAAAAAAAAATTTAGTGGGTCCAAAATACATGATAAAGATGAAAAAAAGGATTAGAGCCCTTCACGCGCAATAGTGACGGGTAATAAACTAAAATAGTGGCAAGTCGCGGCGAAACACGTAAAAAAGAATGGGATCGGCTGTGATCAAACTTGCTTAAAAGTGAGTCAAATTGCCAATGTCCATTTAGCTCAACAGAGGCTCAAAAATAGACAGTAATGTTATTTGTCGTCACTGATAATAACAACTCTTTTAGATGCCATTAAATGATACGTAAATAACATATGTCCTATATCAATATATTTAATTTAACTTTATCAGTTGTGACAAATAACATTATTCCATAAGAGATTGTGTTAGAGTTGAATATCAACTCCCATGGCCTATACGTGTCATTATTTAAATAAAATATTTGTAAAAGTCGTTTAATGGTCATATCGATCTCCAAAACTTTGACACGTTGAGCGTAGAGGAAAATCAAGCTAAATTATAAGCCCACTTAATCTTCGACTCATGAAGTATTTAGTACGACATGTTAAACAACGGTCATTTATTATCGCTTAAGATTAAATCACCAAATTGAATTAGTTCAAGAAAAAACTAGAAGATGAACCTCAAAAGACACCATGCATCACATGGTACATGGGCACTCATTTCGTCACCCAACACAACTAACTCAAAACAAACAAGACAAAACAAAACATCATGGTTAACCCAACAATAAAAACATGAACCATCACCAAAAAGTAAGAAATAAAGGACGAATTAAGATAAGAAAACCAGTAGACAAAAGAAAAAATAACGAGGGGATAATTTGATTTCGATTTTTTATCTAAAATAAATGAGTAATTTGAATTTTACATGTTTCAATTACCAATCAAGTTTTAATTTGTTGATTATTCAATACAAACAAATTACTAACCATAAATCATACCTGTGGCAAATTTGGTTGTGGTAGATTATATGTTAATACTTTATACACATGTTTGATCTTATGAATTGAATTATTACACATATATTTGTTGAAGTTGAAAATTACTTTGCCTACAAAATTAATAATGGTCTTGCTGCTTTTATGCTTGTGTGAATTTTTTACATGCTCCTTCTACAGTGTTAGTAGTAATATCGAATTCGCAAAATTTACAAGAAACCCTATAGAAATGTGAGTGTTATTTAAGAGATAAATTATTTAGCGTCGACAAACATGAACCGTTGTACATACTCGATAGGCAATTTATTTTGTCTACGACTTGCTATTGCATGCAAGAGGAAGTCGTTTTTATAAAATATTGACGTGCCTAACATTTTTATGTACAGCCGACACTGGGATTTTAATTTGTATTTAATATTTTGATATCATATGGAATTTTCTTATTTTAAATCTTAAATTGTTATAAATAGAACATTTATCTTATTATAAATTTTTGGGATTTTTTTTGCAAAATTTTGAATACTAAATAAATCAATACATCATACGTGCATGAATGGTTGTGAACATCAATTCAGTTAACTAGGGCAAATTAAATATCATGCTTGATTACTAATGAAATTTACACAGACAATTAGTGCAAAGAGCCATAGAGAACACTTCCAATACTCAAATTAATAATAATATGACAGGAAAGTCACTTCTTCTATACCAACCCCACAATTTAAATTTTCTCAAAAACAAATAAAAAAAAAAACCAAGGCCACGAAACTCAAATACGTTAATCTTTCACTATTGGCTTCTGTACCTCGAGGACATTCTTGACATCAATTACAGTATCACCAACACCATCAGCACCACCTCCGGGTAGTTTCCTCTTGGGCATGGCCTCTTGCAACATCGATACAACATCCCTCATGGATGGTCGGTCAGCCGGATTCCAGCTAGTGCAAAGCAATGCAACCCTAAGCAATAATAGCATTTCTTCCCTTACATAAGTACAAGATGCTCCAACATTTTTATCTAGCACGTCGTCTACACCATTTTTGGTCTTGATTTTAGATTTTACCCAATCGACAATGCTATTTCCATCACCAAATTCTGCTTGGATTGATCGTTTTCCAGTCAAAATTTCCATTAGCACCACTCCATAACTGTAAATATCACTCTTTTCATCAACTTGTAATGTATAAGCATATTCTGCAAACCAGAAAACAAAAATCCATATTATATATCTTGAGCCAAAAAATAAGGAAAAATTGTAGAAGCCCATAAAATGTTTGAACTTTTAATCAAAAGTCAATTCTTGCAAACTCTAATTGACAAAATCTTAGTGGGTCCAAGTACAAGAAAAAGAAAAAAAGTGAAAATTGTAGAAAAAGAGCACTGCACGCTCAATAGTGGGCAATGCACTGAAACAATAGTAAATCACGGCGACAAAGAGGAAAAAAGAGTAAAATAGGCTGTGTTCCACCACGCTTCTTGTTTACTCTAGCATGCACATAAAGTGTGTGTGAGTGGGTGGGGTGGGGTACCCTTGCACCTCCCATGCACTATGGTTATGATTCGAACTTAAAATGAAAATTAATCTAGTAAGTAACGGCATACTTAACACATTGACGTGGTTAAGATCAAATTTAATGAATTATGTGGGATAATTGTTTATCCAAATTTAGTTTTTAATAATCATAGTTTCCATAAACGACAATTTCTCTTTGTTATGATCACTTTTCTTGGAGCATTTCGTTTGTTCTATTTGCTAGTGTGATCCGAAAGGAGCACTTCCTATTAATTTATTTAGTTCAAGAATAATGAAGCACTTTATGACAAAGACACAAAATCGACCACCCATTAAGCATGTGGTACTACCCCATTAAGCACGCAGGGGTCACATTTCATCACCCTACAAAACGAACAAAAACTAACATGACCAAAGATCATTAATAACCCCCACCCCCAAGGAAAAAAAAAAACTTTGAATACTAAAATAATACTAAATTATAATAACAATGTGGTGTTCACAAGCATATGATTTCAAGTTATTAGGGCATGATTAAGGTTGCAAATAACTAATACAATTTAAAGTTAATTTCTTGAAAATTAAAAAATATATAAAATAAGACAATACCTGGGGCTATGTAGCCGTAGGATCCAGCAATCACTGACATCGATTCATCTCTGTGAATTAGCTTAGCCACCCCAAAATCAGCCACGCGAGCCTCCATGTCCCCATCTAAAAGTATGTTACTAGGTTTGAGATCGCGGTGCACAATCACCGGATCACAATCATGATGAAGATAACATATTCCTTGAGCTACCCCTAGTGCAATCTTGTACCTGGTGAGCCAATCAGCCACCAAATTATCGCCCTTGTTTTTGCAATGCAACAAGTCATCCAAGTTTCCATTAGGCATGTACTCGTAGAGAAACATGGTACATTGATTGTTGCAACAACATCCTAACAATCGAACAATGTTTCGATGTCTCACATTGCCTAAGACTTCCACCTCAGCCAACACTCCCCTCCTCTTCGTAATCATGTCTTTGTTCTTCCCCCATAGCTTCTTGACGGCTATGGTCTCGCCACCTGGCATATCAGCCTTATACACCGTCCCCGCAGACCCCATCCCGAGGACTTTATCGGTCATGTTTAGACACTCTATTACATCGTCGGCCGTGAAATTCAATCTTTGAAATGCTGTCAATTTCCATGGCCCTTCGTCTCGATCATCACAAAATTTGTGGTCGTATTTAGCTTGGAAACACCTGCTACCAACAACTAGTATGAACAATCCAATGCCAAATGCTGCAGCCATGATCCAAACAATTGCGCCCGCAGTCTTCTTAGGCTTCTGCCGTACCTCCATCGCCCCAGCGGCTAGTCCATCTTTCCGGCAAGGTTTCTTAAGAATGCCTCCACAAAGCCCTTCATTCCCGGAAAACGAGGATGGATGTAGAATCGAAAACGCTGACCCTGAGGAGGGGATAGGTCCTGTGAGTTGATTATATGACACATTGAAATTCTCCAAGGTGCTACAATTATTGAAATTCGAGGGAATTGCCCCTGTGAGAAAATTGTGTGATAAATCAACATCGGTGATGGAGGGAAGTGTAGAAATCTCCCAAGGAATAATTCCTGTAAGCGAATTTCGACATAAATTGAAGAAAACGAGCTTTTCACAATGACCAATGTCCCATGGAATGCTACCACTAAGATCATTTCCATCTAAATAAATCTTGTAAAAACTTCGACAACCGATGAAGTCTGGAATAATCCCATTTATTTTTGCAGAACTAGCCAAGAATATCTGCAGACTTGGTGCGCTCCAGATGGTATCAGGCAATGCAGAATAGAACGAATTATCCGATATGTCCAAGAACGCCAACTTCGCAGCATTGCCAAGATCCTTGGGAATTGGCCCTGAAAAGTTGTTGTTGCTTAAATCAACATATGTGAGATTAGGCAGCAAGCCGAATCCAAAAGGTATCGACCCGTTAAGCTTGTTGTTTTGAATCCTGAAACGTGATAAGGCCGTGCAATTTGCCAGAGATGAAGGTAGTTCACCAATGAACTGATTTTCAAAGAGGACGAGTTTTATCAGGTTTTGGCCGAGGCAAAGATTTGGAGGGATTGGTCCAGACAGTGAATTTGTAGAGACATCAAGTCTTTGTAACTTTGCATTTGAACCTAATTTTTGAGGTAAAATTCCTGAAAGTGAATTGTTCCAGAGAAATAAGTTTACCAGGTTGGGAAGTTCACCTATACCTTCAGGAATTTTACCTGTCAAATTGTTTCGCATCAATGATAGATTGTATAGCTGTTTTAATTCTGAAAATTCACTCGGGATTTCGCCTGACAGGCTATTATCTGATAAATCAAGAACCTGGAGAGATTTCAATTGAGCTAAACTCACTGGAATTGAACCCGAAAAGTGATTCCTGAAAAGCAACAATGTTTCCAGCTTATTTAATTTGCTCAACTCATCTGGAATCTTGCCTGATAAATTGGCTGTAGAAATATCAAGATATAGTAAATTTGATAAACCCGAAAACTGCACTGGAATTCCACCGGAGTACACATTGTATCCCAATTCTACATGCTCTAGCTGATTCAAGAAGCCTAACTCAGCAGGAATTGGACCTATCAAGACATTTCCTTGCAAGTACAGAGATTTCAATTTCAAAAAGCTGCCAAAACTTGTGGGGATTGTACCGTTAAAATAGCTCCCTCCGAGGTTGAGGTACTCGAGATTCTTGAGGAAAACGAGTTCTTCAGGCAAAGGGCCTGTGAAATTGTTGCTGTATGCATTAAAGAAAGTGAGAGACTTTAGTCTTGAAATTCCAGGTGGGAAAGTTGAATTGAACAAATTGTGACTAATGTCAAGTGTTTTGAGGTTTGGCAATTCAAAAATGGCAGGCTGAAGAGGACCATCCAGGGAATTTTTACTTAAATTTAAGTGGTGCAAATGAGACAGGTACTTAATATCAGTTGGTATGGTGCCTGAAAGGCTCCTCCCTGAGAGGTCCAAATTTGTGATTTGATTGGTTTTGTGGTCACATTTGATGCCTGACCAGGTGCACCATATGGGCTGGAATCCAGGCCTGGAGAAGGCAGTCGAAGGGTCCCAATCTTGGAATGTGTTGAGAGGGTCTTTCAGGGATGATTTTATTGAAAGAAGGGAGATAAGTTGGAGAGGCGACTTCGAGGCGGCGGCGGCGGTGGAGAAGACTAATGAAATTCTAACTAGAATCAAGAAAATGGAAAATGAAAAAAGGGAAAGAAAATTCATGGTTTTGGAATTGAAGAGGTAGTAATGGTTGAGAAATGTATTGTGTTAAGACAAGTAAATTTAAGGAAGTGAAGGTTTTGATGATGTTTGGCTTTGCTTTTTTGGAGTGCTGTATGCAGATGGTATTTCATCATGATTGTAGAGAGAGAGAGAGAGAGAGAGAGAGAGGGAGTGAAACATGCATATATAGAGAGAGAAACAAGAAACAGGAAACAACCATTTCTTCTTCATCTTCTTCTAAATACTTCTATTTCTAACATACATACAGACAGGCAGACAGACAATTCTACATAATAAGAAGAAACGGTTTGTTTTTCTCTCTCTTCAATATATATATTTTTTTCTTGAATTTCTTTTAAGTCTTTTTCTTTTTATTCTTTCCACTTTTCATCATTCCTTGTTTCCTTTATCTTTGGCCCAGCTCCAGCAATTTGGTATATATGGGGCAAAATAAGGCACTGTTTTTTCAGGATCCAAGAAAGTGAGTACAATTCCCACCATTTCCCCTTGAGTCTCTTATTCTTGGAACAATTTTTTTCTTCTTTTTCTTTCTTTTTCTTAGTGCAACATTATGTGATCGAATTAATTGTACTTTTGGTGCAAATTAGAAATCCAATCTAATAGCGGGCACACAAAAGAATGAATGAAGATTTGTGATCCAATCTAATAGCCCACACTTAAGAATGAATGAAGAATTGTAAGTGCGTATTTATCAAAAGTCCAATTCACGACACGAAGATTAGTCAGGACAAGAACTTAATTATCCTTCGGATGGAAATTAACAAGTCATCACACACAAGAATAAATGAAGATTTGTAACGCCTATTTATCAAAAGTCTAGCTTATAGACAGTTGCGCTTAAGACAAGGTCAAAAACTTAATTATATATTGGTGCAAATTAGGAATCCAAGCTAATAATCACTGTACAAAATAATAAATGAAGACTTGTGAGCGCGTGTTTTTCTAAATCGTGCTCAAGACATCGGGGCAAATAAGTGAATAACAAAAACTTAATCATACACGGTGTAAATTGGCAATCCAAGCTAATAACCGACCTACAAAAAAAATCGTGAGCGTGTATTTATCGAAAGTCCAACTCTTAACAACTTGCAAACTAATAAGTAATAACATGAGAATTTAATCATCGTTATTTAAAATTGTGATTCAAATTCGAATTAAGCTTTTACTCAAACACAAGCTTTGCAATGTTATATTTTCTTGTTTATTAATTATATGGAATTGAATTGAACATTTACTTAAACCCTGAAAACACGTGTATGCGTTTTCTTAACATTATCCAAACCCCTACTTAAATTTATAAATTTGTAAACTTTTCGTGTAATTCAACGTTATATTTGATTAGATAAAATATTGAATTCAAATCTTATCATGACTACTTTACTAAAATTCTAAAATAAAAATAAAATAAAAAAAAGTGAATTGACGTGTTTATTTAGAAAAATAATAACATTAATATTAAATTTATGTGGATGCTTTATGTCAGTTTGACTTAGTTGAACTGTTGAAGCATTAAAATGATGGGCATTTACTTTGTATCATTAATGTTGTTGAAGTGCATTCATTATAAAAACCCTACAAGAAACCTTTAAAGACAAATATAATTTGCCCTACAAAATGTTGTCTCTTTTCACTTCAAATACTTCTACTTGTAATTTTACTTTAGTCACTTTTTCTTCGTAAATAATCAAATTTAATTCTTAATTAATCTTCTTCTACCACCGATCGTGTGTCAAGTATTTTGATTCAAGTCGATTTGTATAAAACTAATTCAAAATCACCCAGCAAAACTTATTATCTTTGAATACATCATCATTTCAATAAAATTGAACTTCTATCGCTCCTCTAAGTCAACTTCAAATATATATTTTAGCGAACATTAAAAGTCACAAGCACTTTGCAGTCGTATTCTACATTTAACTAATAAAGAACATTTAGTTGGGATTACAAATTACTTTGCTTGCAAAAGCCTCAAAATACATGTGGGGGTCAAACAACCTAAACAAACAAGAGACAAAAAAGTGATTCATAAGCCAAACAAAGGGTACTAAGAGACAAATATATATATTAAAAATTATTTTAAAAATAAAAATAAAAATTTAGAAGTGCTGAAAAACAATGAATTGGATTTTGTCTATGTGCAGTGCTATAAATTCGTACTGTACAGTTTGCGCAGTTCAAGAAGTAAAGCTTTTATGTCACTCTCTACATAACAAACTGAAAATGTTCCTTTTTTTTTCTTTTTTTCTCCACACTCCAAATATTAATTAATTACGTAGAAAATAATTTATTATGGAAGAGTATGTTGAATCCATTAAGAAGATGGCATAAGGTAGGCAAAGTACTGTACAGTGCGCAGTTCAAGAAGTAAAGCTTTTATGTCGCTCTCTACATAACAAACTGGAAACGTTCTTTTTTTTTTCTTTCTCCACGCTCCAAATATTAATTAATTACGTAGAAAAATAAGTGATTATGGAAGAGTATGTTGAATCCATTAAGAGGATGGCATAAGGTAGGCAATTAGAAAAAAACAAAGCTTAAGGGTTGGAAGTAACTTCAAGACTAATTTGTAAGCTAATAAAATCAAGATTGTAAATTCGATAAGTTTATTTAATCCATTTTGTCTGTCTGAATCGAATTTGAACTTTGGAGATAAACATCTTTCAATTAATTAGCTAATGTGGACATGCACGTAAGGATCATGACATCATGACAAACTAACTAATAGCATTTCGAGGCAAATCATAAATATCTTATGAGTGAAAAGAAATAGATTTGTGCAAGCAATCATAAAACGGACTTTTGAATCACAAGCGATTTTAAACACACTTCAGCCGAGCCAATGCTCTCGCATATCCTACATGATGATGCAAACCTATACACATAAATAGTGTGTGTGTGTGTGTGTGTGTGTGTGAGTGTTTTGATGGAGACCCACAAATTTAGTCTCTCTTCTACAGGGTACAGGCTTTATGCAGGGCGCAATAGAACTTACTTTTGAAGCATGCATCGTTTTTAACCTTTGCTTTTACCTGCCCCCTCTAAACAGATATAATTACACCTTTTTATGCTTTTTTTTCCTCATTTTTTGTTGTCTTCTCAGGTGAAATATAAATTCCAATGGTTTAGTTTCCACACTCGAATTTATTTGTAATGAGATGCGAAAATAACGTAGGGAAAAACTAGAGATGTTTCTTAAGTTATCCATAATATATGGAATTATCCACGTAATTCATATAGTCATTCGGTCTGAATGCTGCATTTTCCATCTGAACACGACCACTAAGCCTTTGGAAACAGATAATTTTTAAACTGAAAACTGTGTGCAAGAGCAGAAAGGAGTTGAGAGTCAGTTTGGAAGAAATAAATTATAATAATTCATAGGAAATAAAAGTAAAAATGAACACTCCTAAATGGTCAATGTTTTTATCTGTTCGGTCCGATATTCTTGTACACAGGCCGCGCTTGCGTATATGTTCAAGGTTCAATGTACAATTTCGATCCTTGATTCGCACTTCCACTATACACATAGAGAAAGTATCTACGCTACATGTAATTACATTCTTTCAAAATGTAATCGTATATAAAGTGTTCATTTTCCTATGTGAGATAGACTACACATAGTTTTCCCTTTAATACGAACCATCTTCCAATGCAACAATTTTGAGTTTCAATTTTTCATTACCTGAATATCATTTTCAGCAGATAAATATATGATTTCGATATTTTTACGAAGGAGAACACGAATCAACCTTGATCTTCCAAATTGATTGAACTGGTCTCACCCGTCTCGCTCAAAATTATACCAAAAGTGGACATATTAAGCCAATTTTCCAACAAGAACTAGGATGTAGAAATCATATACCATGAGTGATTCAACATATTTGGATTCATATAGATCTCCATTCCACACGGTACTTCATTGTACAATATATGTAAGAGCCACAAGCCAAATGTATTTTTCCCAAAACTTGTATCGAATTTTGTAACTTATATGCAATGTAGCAAATTAATCTTGACACCCTTTTTTTTTTTTCAAATTTTGAACTATAGAGTTGTTCCTTGATTTTTTTTAATTGCTTGATTTTGGTACGTTAAGTTAGATATGATTGAAAGTTTCATGACACATTTTTATTTCCAATTGACGTGACTAGTTCGACTTAGAATTGCTAAGAGCCCAAATTTGTTATGTCGACACATCATCTTTCTATCACAATATTATATTTTCCAATACAATTAATATTAATGACATTATTCTTTAAAATATATTAAATTCCAAATTTCAAATGTCAAGCGAGGTTTTAATAATTTTAATGCAAAAAGGCTCATTGAAGGCTTGTAGGCTCTTTCAAATGCCTACAATCAAGAGAAAACAGTTGCATTCAAATTCCAATCTTTAAATGACAATATTATCCCTGTTGAACCATTTAAAAAAAATGGCAATTGAAGCCCAGATTGCTTGGTGGGCCACTTAGTGGGGTGGGGCCCATAAGTACTCTTTTGTCTCCTTCCTACCCTAATTAACGACAAATTGCAGCCCAATTACATATCTTTATTATCAGCTTTAGCTTTATTGCGCGTCCCTCTCACGCGCCACACCACACCAGACTCGCGTGAGGCCCACTTTTTGCATGATGGCCGGCCTGCTATGAACATGCGTGAAACAGTATTGGGTTTTCCGTTACTTATGATGTCTGAAAATTTTGATGTACGTACATATTGTAGTTTATATATTTTTTTAATTAAAAATAAGGTAATATTTTACATGATGATGGAATTTTACGAATTTTAATTATTTATATGATGTTTATGTTACATGTATGCATGCACGTGATTGAATTGTATATACATTCTTAATTGGGATAGGTAAGGAGATTATCCTAATTAACTCATTTTTTTATATGAAATTACGAATAGGTTTGTGTTATGATTTTTTATTTTTTTTTATAGTAAAAAGTATCAAATATGTAGAGATGGAAGCATATCCTTTTATCTTTTCTTCTATTTATCTTAAGTATCAATCTTAGATGTTTTAAATGGTGTAATCTAGAGTTGTCCAAATAAAAAACTTAAATCGCGGTCGAAAATAGAGAATCTTGGGCTCTCGCTCTCGATAGGCCATTTGGGCATAGTTTTCAATTTTTGTGAATTAGTAAACTGAAAAAAGAAGTATCAAGTTAGGTGGGCCATGAGCCAAACCCGAGAAGGAAAAAAAAAAAAAAAAGCTTGATCGAACTATATCACGCGACAAGAGGTGATAGGTCTCAACTGGCGTAGCGTGCTCAAGGGTTCATGCTAACCGGCAATATGATCTTTTTAAGAGATGAAAAGATTCGAGCACGGGCAATCCTTTTGTTTTAACACTCTTAGCAGTAACTTAATGATGAACTTACATTTCTCCAAACGGCGTAACTAATAAAAATTGAGGGGAAAATATGATTGATCAAGACCAAAAAGGAGTTTCAAATATGCATGATTGTGTCTAATTTGAAATATGGTGGAATCCTATTTCTCATGACTAGTCTCCCCTTCCAACTGTTGATTCTGACCAAATGCTGTTGGAATGAAAGCAACAAAAAATATGTAATTCAGTGTTTCTCTGCTCTTCGGGGTGCGTGTATGCAATGCATTGGAATGTGTACACGACCTTCAATTTAAGTATAGGTTTTAGGGTAACATGAAAGAATAATAAAGGGTGATTGGCATAATAACACACGTTTTTATCGTTTGTCTTCATTTTGCAAATCGTTCTTGTTATTTCACTTTCGACATTTGTGCTTTCATATCGACTATTCTTTGCGCAACTCCTCCCGTCGTCTCATTCCGCCCATTAGCTTTGTAAAATGGTCCCACGCAATCTACACGTGTAATTTACCCGATAGTAATTTGGTTGTGACACTAATTGGTAATCTTTCCCTGAAAATTCAAGGTTGGACATGTCGAAGCAAAAATTGAAATTTGCGACTTAACACAAATATATAGTTTTGAATGACATCTCGAACTTTCGAGAAAGTTGACTAAAAAGTATTCCTGAAAAATCGAGATTTTCCATGTTGAAGCAATATTCAAGATTTGTAAATCAACAAGAGTCTCGAGTTTTAGGTAACGTCTCAATTTTTCAGAAAATTGAGTAAAAAGCATTCTTGAAAATCCAAGGTTTTTCATGTTCAAAGATAGTAGTTTCCTAATAGTGATTTTAATGATCCATTATTTCATAATTGCTAACATTTTATCATCACATTCGCTTTTTACATTATTTTTTATCTCAATCTTTCACTATCAAAGATAACTTTTTTAACCAAATCTT
The DNA here is from genome assembly GCA_903798255.1 of Fraxinus quadrangulata. Lineage (NCBI taxonomy): Eukaryota > Viridiplantae > Streptophyta > Magnoliopsida > Lamiales > Oleaceae > Fraxinus > Fraxinus quadrangulata. The sequence continues at coordinate 67,081 of CAIGRB010048197.1, read as the reverse complement.
TCATTGTCAAAGAGAATATCTCTGTGAGTTAAACTATATTCAACTTCAAAAATATATGCCGTGCCTAGTCTATTTATGGCCTCCCTTTGAAATCTTAAAATTTCAAAACAAACAAGAGAAGTAAGTGAAAAAGTCGGATAAATCGTAGGGATGCTGCGCTACATATTGAACGCCAAGTTGATACATCATATAGCCTAAAATTGCCTCGACAAACTTGATAGACCTTTCAATTTTTTAAAATGCCCCTTTTAAACACAGTCATATGTGTTTTAATCTACTAAACTAAGTGTTCGTTTCACATGACAATCTTTTTCGTTGTCATATTGACATCCAAGAGACTCAAATTGAAGGAAGGTAAACCCTAAGTCTACTTGTACACTCACTCAAACGAATAATGACATCGTGACGTTTATGGCCTCAGTGGAGAACAAAATCATTAGGGTTTGAAGATGATTAAAGTGACCATGTGAAAAGACCTATCTTAAGTCAACAACTCCACTTTTCAAGCTTATTTTAGGCTGGTCCAAAAATAAGTTTATGATGAATTTAGCTTGCCACAAATTCTAAGTTTATGATGAATGACTCCAAAATAAGTTTAACCTTTTGTCAGTAAAAAAGCTAAGTGGAAAAATAATCACTTATTTGAAACCTACTTAATGGTCATTAATTAGTGTCCGAAGAGAATGAATCTAAGAAGATAATAAGAGGATCTAAAAATGGACCCAACTGTATGATTACATGTCATGTTCTATAATTGCTTGGTTTTAAATAAAGTTGCTTTAATGTGAAGATTTATGTAAAAATCCCACCTCCACTTGTGGAAAGTATGATAAATAGACAACTAAATGATTTATACCTTCCAAAGTAGAGATAAGAAAAGGAACAGAAACTAAATTTTTGAATAGGGAAGATGTGAGATTGGCTGTTTAAAAAAATTAAAAATCGAAAGTGGGGTCGAGGTCGAATACATAATTCTCATCTACAGTATGCAACTTTGTGTTGTTAGCCAAACACGAAGATTATCCAATGTTTGGAGGATAACTTAGGTCCATTTAAATCATGATTGGTTCGTTGATATACAATCTTACCGCGCCCTTTCTTTTATATTATGATTTTTTTTTACGCGTTTTTGGTATCCAAAGGTTACCACATTTTGAAGAAAAGGTAGTTTACCAAAAAATCCACTAAGGAGTCCAACCTTTTAAGCAAAACTCAATATGCCATCATATTGTTCCAGAAAATTGGAGAGCCTTTTTCTCTCAATTGGATACTGTCAAGACTTTTATTTTTCCTCTCTTTCAAAGCTTATAATTACTAAGGGCTTGTTTGGTTCTTCACTTTAACCCATATGTAACATGCTTAGATTTAAATACATTTATTTTCTGGAACTTTATATCGAATTATATTTACAAATCGGTACCACACCAAGAGGTTAAAACCCCCGTAAAAACTGAAGATAGTAAGTGATATATAGCGATGTACAGTCGAAAAGCAACCAAAACTAGTGCTATTTGCGATTATCAAAACCAAAAAGTGGTTTCTAATACTGAGCTCTTCAGCAATTCTTGCTATATTCACTATGTAAAGATTCTATCTGGAGAAGGAGTCGCCCGTATAAACTACTTTCTAACCAACCTTATATAATGTAAAAACCTTAACCTAAACTATGAAGTAAAGATTTTGTTCTTTGATTGAAGTAATGACCTTAAACCCAACCAGGACTGTTTGTCGTTTTAAGTTTTTAGTGAAGCAAATTTTGAAATGTCTGATTGAACTTTGAAGCAAAAAAGTGAAGCAATTCGATATAAGGAATTCAAGAAAAAACTTTATGAATACAAATTTAGAATTCGCCACGAAGTTCTATTAATTTCAAGCCAACAAAAAAACAATGACTTAACCATTTATTTATAAGCGTTTAAACAAAAACCCAGTCTAAATGAATTAAAATTATAAAGAAATCGAAATAATCTAAATGATAAAAATAGCACTAAAACTTTAAAAACAATTCCGAGTCCTAAACGAACTCGGATGGCTAAAATTCATCATACATCACAGTTGTAAGTCAAGTTCGTCTCGTCGTTCTTTTTCCGGAAAGGTATTATGAACCCAAATGGGAGCTCGAACGTCAATATGTAATTTACTGTTTTTCCATTTCGATCCAACTATTTCTTAATCCACTAAGCCATATGTTCTACATCAAAAAGCCTACAAATCAGCCTGAAGCAATAAACCAAAAAATCAAATTGTAAGCGAAATTCCAAGATCAGATTTTGAGGTGTCCGGTTTTTCTTCCTGCTGTTTATAGTCGGCATCATCAGCAAATGTCATCGCTGGCACCACCATTAATCCCACTGCATAGTTGAAGAGAATGTGAAATTGAGGCACTTGAGATGGGAATTGAAATAGTAATGCATAAACGACTAAAAAGCATATGGACAGATAGTAGTGAGGGTCCTGTCAATTTCTTAATCACTTCTCCGAGTCTAACCCTAACTCCATTACACCTTTGACAAAAATGCAGAAAGCAAAAGATAATCTCCTTGTCATTATTTTAATCAATTAACCATACAGGTCCTTCAATTTTCTGATCGATTTTTTACCTCATAAAAACCATGAATGTGAAGGATTTTCTAAGATTTAACTATATATTCGGATGTAAATTCAATTACACTGACATCAGAAGAGATATTCTAGCAGCTATAAACTAGGGTTGTTTATCTATTAACTGCATTCAGAGCCATTTCACAAACACGTCCGAGTAACTATACTTCTTAGGGAAAAAAAAAAAAAAGGCGCTGGAAGAGAATATAATAAAAACATCTAACCTTCACGAAATTTCCAACTTTTGTAACGAAAACGTATAATTATGAAAATTAAAAATTATTGACACTGATAGATATGCCACTACAAAAATACTTAGCAGAGATCAAGATGCACACTAGATGAACAACCAGAAGCAAAGCAGCTTCAGAGCATGGAATAACGCTCACATTACAAAAACTGCCACGGACCATGTCAATCCAAAGGAAAGTGAACACAAAAAATTATATTGGTCCAGACATCTTTTCTCTAAAATGAAAGTCGCTACGCATGAAAATAGTATAAATTTGCAGCCTAAGGGCAAGCAACCATGAAAGTCGGTATCTAGGAGTGTTGGATTGTGATGCCATTTTCTGTCAATTACAATTCAACTTTGGGCAATGATGAAACTGGGCTTGGCCCATTTATTGGAATGATTTTAACTAACCAAACATTGCCTGATAACACAATAGAAATTGGCCCAGAAACCCAGCCCAATAGTGTGACATGTGTGCTGCTCTGGTCCCTCGATTTCTAGCCTAATCTACGGTGATGATGATGATTATAAAAGAAGCTGAATGACCATTTTATTCGTGATTCATTCGTTCTGTCTTCTGTTGTGTGCGTGAAAGCTTCTGGATTTTTTTTCCTTCGTGCCTTCTTCTCTCTCTGACAATACTTTGTGTGAGGATTAAAACTACAGATTTGAATCATATATCTTTGTGATTAGGATCTTGGTGATTCTTCGATTGAGGTGTTTAGAGTGTTAGATTGGCTGTTTAATCTTGAACCACTGAGTAGCTGCGTAATAATATTTCTTTAGGGTTTGGGGTCCTTTCTTGTGGCCGTTTCTTTGTACAAAAGGATACAATGATCTTTGTGTTTTGAGCCCTAAATAATAATCAAATCCCTTGGTGTTCTTGATGTTTGGAAGTTCTTCGTGCTTCCAGTTTTCTGCTTCCATTGATGTTTTAGCTCTACAAGGAGATGCAATCTAACATGATTATATGTTCATATTCCATGAAGGTCAGCTTAATGGAATATTGCACAAGGTGAATGCTGGACCTTTCTGTAGTTTAAATTACATGATCTTAGAAATATTACAATCCCATGTCTTAGACATCATCATCTATTTGTTATGAAGCCTTCAAGATCAAATCTTGTATCATCTGAACTTGAAAATAGATGCTTGGCTTATGTTAACTTCACCAAATACAACAAACCAGTTAAACAATGATCACATTCACAATTCATTTTACCATCCAGTGACGGCAATATCTGCTGCATTTCAAAGGTTGTGTGGCACAATATTTTCTGGTCGGGGCACACCATCGAGAATCTTCTTCACCTAAGTTCTTGTTTGGGTTTCATTATAAGTTATAATGTCATCGAAATGAGTGGTGGATAAGGGGATATTAGTTGTGGCACCTACGAATGTATGCTTAAAATTAAATTTGAGATTATAATGAAAGCTGAACAAGCTTAATATCCCACGGGTCATTAAGGAAAAGAATTTTCATCTAAGATGGCACACAGAAGAGTAAGAATAGAATTTGATGATCACATTATCATAGAAATAGTAAATGATACTATTGAGTTTGCAAAGATTAACGCCACTACACCTGCTGATCGTACAAGCTAGAGATTTGAGACTAGGGAAATCTATGGGAATAGAAGCAATTAATCATTCGAGCGCTTGAGTATTGAAGGGCTGTTGATGCTTCACAGTCACTCCATTTTCGAACATAAAATAATATGATGAGAGAGTATCTCGGACAAAATGCAATAACCAGTAGGCCTAAACAAGCAAAATAAGTTAAAAGAAAGGTGCAGATTTAGCAAATGATACAATCTTTAGCATAACTCATACAAGGTAATGGTATACTCTTGCAATATCAAAACATTCCGGGGACTCTCAATTGCCGGCCAGATGTTTTTAGAACAAAGGTGCAGTTTTAGCAAATTATAAAATCTTTAGTATAACTCTTAAAAGGTTACGACATAAACTTGCAATATTAAAACATTCTTGTGACTCTCGACGACTTGTTATTTTTGCTTTAGCAGGATGACATAGAAGAACTTCTGCTTCA
>CAIGRB010048197.1:37867-60494 GCA_903798255.1 Fraxinus quadrangulata | reverse complement strand
TTTTTTTTCCTTCGTGCCTTCTTCTCTCTCTGACAATACTTTGTGTGAGGATTAAAACTACAGATTTGAATCATATATCTTTGTGATTAGGATCTTGGTGATTCTTCGATTGAGGTGTTTAGAGTGTTAGATTGGCTGTTTAATCTTGAACCACTGAGTAGCTGCGTAATAATATTTCTTTAGGGTTTGGGGTCCTTTCTTGTGGCCGTTTCTTTGTACAAAAGGATACAATGATCTTTGTGTTTTGAGCCCTAAATAATAATCAAATCCCTTGGTGTTCTTGATGTTTGGAAGTTCTTCGTGCTTCCAGTTTTCTGCTTCCATTGATGTTTTAGCTCTACAAGGAGATGCAATCTAACATGATTATATGTTCATATTCCATGAAGGTCAGCTTAATGGAATATTGCACAAGGTGAATGCTGGACCTTTCTGTAGTTTAAATTACATGATCTTAGAAATATTACAATCCCATGTCTTAGACATCATCATCTATTTGTTATGAAGCCTTCAAGATCAAATCTTGTATCATCTGAACTTGAAAATAGATGCTTGGCTTATGTTAACTTCACCAAATACAACAAACCAGTTAAACAATGATCACATTCACAATTCATTTTACCATCCAGTGACGGCAATATCTGCTGCATTTCAAAGGTTGTGTGGCACAATATTTTCTGGTCGGGGCACACCATCGAGAATCTTCTTCACCTAAGTTCTTGTTTGGGTTTCATTATAAGTTATAATGTCATCGAAATGAGTGGTGGATAAGGGGATATTAGTTGTGGCACCTACGAATGTATGCTTAAAATTAAATTTGAGATTATAATGAAAGCTGAACAAGCTTAATATCCCACGGGTCATTAAGGAAAAGAATTTTCATCTAAGATGGCACACAGAAGAGTAAGAATAGAATTTGATGATCACATTATCATAGAAATAGTAAATGATACTATTGAGTTTGCAAAGATTAACGCCACTACACCTGCTGATCGTACAAGCTAGAGATTTGAGACTAGGGAAATCTATGGGAATAGAAGCAATTAATCATTCGAGCGCTTGAGTATTGAAGGGCTGTTGATGCTTCACCATCACTCCATTTTCGACCATAATATAATCTGATGAGAGAGTAGCTCGGACCAAATGCAATAACCAGTAGGCCTAAACAAGCAAAATAAGTTAAAAGAAGGGTGCAGGTTTAACAAATGATACAATCTTTAATTAGCATAACTCATACAAGGTTATGGTATACTCTTGCAATATCAAAACATTCCGGGGACTCTCAATGGCCGGCCAGATGTTTTTAGAACAAAGGTGCAGCTTTAGCAAATTATAAAATCTCTTAAAAGGTTACGATATAAACTTGCAATATTAAAACATTCTTGTGACTCTCGACAACTTGTTATTTTTGCTTTAGCAGGATGACATAGAAGAACTTCTGCTTCAAACAATTCACTTATCAAAAAGTTATAGGGTCGATAATTAGCTTCGGCTCGATAGTTGAGATTAACACACATAGCCTTATGACCACATCTACCCTTTCGGAACTTGCAACTTACAGTGGAAACAATCTGTAAAATTCAAGAAGGGAAATTCCATTTGTACATAAGAGATTGACAACCTCTCACATTTGTACGGTCCCCGCATGCTTGAAAATTTCCACACAAAAAAAAGAGTGGACCCCCTTATTGTGAGTGTCTGTCAACCCTGTATGTCAATCAATGATTGTACAAATAGCATAGTTGATTCAAGAAACCTTGAGGGATTCTTTTAGCTGCTTTGGTCAAATACGTTTGTCGATTATATGCATATTCCTTTAATTTGACAATAATATGTAGTTTTTATGGGTTTACAATAATTATTTACTGATAAAAGATTTTTTTATTTAAAAAAAAAAAAATCTTAGATGCCAAGTTAGTGCTTCTCGTGGTAAAAGAATATGTTCGATAAAGAATTTTGTAAAATGCTTGTGCTTTTCTTAATGTAATTTTCTATATTAATTTACAACGGAATGTGGTTAACTTGTATTAAGAGATAAAGATTAATTGTCCACTAAATCAAAAGAAATAAGCGAAAAACGTTAAAATTGACTTTTCTCTATTTAATCCCTGTTGTTATATTGGGGGTGAAAACAGAAAAAGATAGATTTAAAAAATAAATTTAAAAAAATTATCCCGTGTTTTGTCTCAAATCTAATTTCCTCCCTCCCTTCTGTCCAACAAATATAAAATAAGAAAAAGATACATGGATGTTCAGCAATAGTTGTTGGAATTTTTATAGGTTAGTTAACAATTAAAATGTGTGAATCGGAAAAGTTTCAATGGTGATCGATTGGATGCGACTTTCAAGTTCACGACATTTTTGATTGAGTGCGATCTAACTCATTAATTATGAAATGACGTGATCAACTGAAATTAATTTGTGTACCAAAATGTGACCATTAGAAAAAGACACTTTAAAATCTATAAATTACTCTCTTAATTCCATTTTTTTCACTCTAATTTTTTCTTTATCCAAATTATATCTAAATTATTTTTAAATTATTTTGAGTTTTGTATTCAACATATCTATTTTAAAATAGTACAGTCAAAAATTGGTTCGTCCAACAAAATTAATGTTGTGATATGTTAATTTTGAAAGAAATGTTTTATCTTAAAAAATAGACGTCCATTAGATCCTATTAGCGCTGGTGCTAGAACAAAATTTATTTTAAAGATATTTATAATCATTACACATTGCTTCATTTCATCTCTTTCATATCTTTCGTCATTTTTTCTTAACATCAGTAAGCGTTTTGCATATTTTTTATGCACGTATCTTAATATTGATAACTCGAAACTTTATCCGATATTTTTGCACCAATAAATTATATGTACATATTTTTTATTAATGGAATATATTTCAGGCATAGTTAAAAAATGCATGTGCCGAAGCAAACAGTAAGCATTCAAAAACTGAATGTCCACATCCATGAGTATTAACAAGTACAGTAAAAAAATTCAACTTTGACAAAGGGAGTGAAAGCCATTACTCATTTTGATCATGAGTCTCCTGTTCGTCTATAATTTTTCAGACTCCCAATTTCTATAAAGGTTGCATCTCTAAGTAGGTGTGATCATTGCCATTAGCAGAGGATGGTGCTGAATCCCGACTGTCACCAGCAGCATTCATCTCTTGGATAGGAGGAGGATTGACTATTGTCATTGGCATGACAGCATCATCTGATAGGCGCCCCTTCATCTCGCGGTGCTCCTGGCACAAGGCACACCAGTGCATGCAGCAGTGCACCATGCAGGGATCACACGGCGAGTTCTGCAAGCATAAAGAAATGAAAACCAATGAATTCACCAGTATTGACAAAAACAACCCTTTATATTCCTGCTGCTAACTGAGATTTTTCTTCCTTTTCACCAACTTCGCTTCCCTTAGTTTTTTTTCCCTTAATAACTTGAGCCAATCAGATAAGAAATGAATTCTAACTTAAGGAGTATACCAGATTATCCTTTTTATGTTAAAAATAAAACTACACTGAAAAAATGAAAAGAGATAGAGTGAATCCTTCCTTACAAAAACAAATAAAGTAATCGAGGTTTTGAGATAATAAGATGGAGCATATGCTTGACAACAGACCAACTATTCAGAAGAAACGCTTCATGAAGACTGTTAAGATTCCAATGCACATGACAAGACAACCCCATTGAAGGGACTGCTAAATTAAACTAACAAAATAACTAAAAGGTTATTGCAGTTCACTAAAATTTAAAATCAGTTTAACTGGACGATAAATTGGGGACTTCAATACTCGACACTAATTATTGACATCATATATACACGAGAAGGAATTGAGATCACCTTGAGATGATATTTCTTCTGCAGTGACTGCCTCATAAGACCAGTGTATATTCCACACATCCACCAACCAAACAACAGGCCCTCGTAGATGAGGAATGTTGTCTTTGGTTCAATAATACCATGTAGTGCTGCTGTCACCGCAACAAACGCAAGGCCACCCTCCACAAAAACAGCATGACAAATGCATGGCCCAGTCCATGGGGTATCTTCTCTCAGCTGTTCGACATTGCGTCCAAACAAAACGCATGGGCAAAAAAGACCAGTCCAACCTACAGTGGAGAAAAAGATATTAAATTTGGGGACTATCAAGCATCGAAATATGTCAGATACTTGTACTAGCTGCAGAAATTGGAGAAAATAAAACAAGAAATTATAACAAAAACAGAGAAATATACAAATATGAACCAAATCACTGCCTTCAACCGTGTAATAGGGTAAAGCATTAAGCAACGTAAAAATATTCAATTGCGTATATCTTCCAACATCCCCTGCACATCTTAAAGTTAATGTGCTCATGAGCCAATAAATGCTACCCATACCCTTTATGATAGTTAAATGAAACTCTTGATACATGCAAACGCATAAAATGAGGATTAAATTCTATTTGATCAAGTTTTAAAAGAATTGACTGTGGTTGGTTTAATAATAGTATAACCAATTAAGCAACGTAAAAATATTCAATTGCGTATATCTTCCAACATCCCCTGCACATCTTAAAGTTCATGTGCCAATAAATGGTACCCATACCTTTTATGATAGTTAAATGAAACTCTTGATACATGCAAACGCATAAAATGAGGATTAAATTATATTTTATCCAGTTTTAAAAGAATTGACTGTGGTTGGTTTAATAATAGTATAACCAATCAGTTAGTAACATCAGCATAACATACACTTGCATCTAAGCCAAAAATTAATTTAAGTTCTCAATTTTATGAATATATGAGACATTCACATTATGGATAATCAAATTGAAAAAGAGTAACAAGAAAACTTCCAAAATCAGTTAACAAACAATGCAATCAATTGATTATCCATATCTTCATATGAAACATCAGATACTTCACTAGTTCTAAGTGGGACAGAGATGGAACTCACAACTTTCTGTATCCTCAGTACATCCAAAGATCCCAGTAGTCCAAGGTTCATCTGCAGGAGCTTGATAACTTTCTGGTAAAGGCTGTCCACATTCATTGCACTTGTGGACATGCAACTGTAGAATGAAGCACACAACTAAAAAATTAATGAACAGGTGCTGAATTTGACCCGTGGTAAAATCTGATATGCACAAATATATTTCAGAAGCCAATTCTGTCAATATTAAATTGGAATTTAAAACGGAGAATCACAAAAATTGAACTGGTCAAACTTGTGAATGCTGCTATTTGTGGTTTCAGCGAAAATTCTACAACCAGCAAGCCCATCCAAGCACTACTTGAAATATCGATCAGTAGGCACGTTCTAGATATCTTATAACATCCATATATCTTTTTTAAACTTTATTTTTTTGGTGTTCAGGTTATTCAGATTCCTAATAGTTCGGTAAAATACTTATTTTTTTCTCGAACAAATCCTATATTTTATTTCCATCTTACACCATCCAACTGCTGTTTAAGATTTGAAAAGGGGCTAGGCCAATAATTTTCCTCCCCGGCCCACTACAAGTGTGTAGACAGAGAGACAAAGGATAGTGAGGGCTTGCCACTTGTATGTTGTAGATCTACAAGAAGACCTACAAGATTTGGTCTTCCTTTCACAGTTCCAATATGACAGATTAAACTATCAAGTATAAAATCTAAAAATTGTGGGATGCTAGGTTGTTGACAATTCAAAGAATTAGCATTTTGCAACAGAGCAAGATTGAAAAATTAATTCCTTTCTCCTGAGTGCTTTCACCAACGTATTGTGCTATAAAGTCTGTTCATTCCCACATTATGGAACTTCAGTCAAATTCTCCACTCCCAAGTCTTACAAGTATTGGAATCGAATCAGCAAGAAAGGAAGGTATAAGTGTGTAAATGAGAGAAGCACGAACTTTGGATGGCTTTATGCTTTGTTTTAGGAGGAAAATTGAGTTGTTGATGCAACAAGCCCTTCCTAATTAGACAAGAAAAATTCAAATTAAAAAAGAAAAAGAGTTGAGCAAAACAAGGATCTACCTATTTGTTGACAATGATAAGCATCAGACACTAGAAAGACCAGTATTTGACAATTCATTTAGTGTCAAAAATTAGCCAGAAAAACATTTTCAGTATGCTTAGTAATCAAGAAAAAAGACATTCTTCTAAAGGTATCACACACACGACGATAACATGGTCCAAACCCACAACACAAAACCATATAACCTGAAAATGCGTATACCAAACTTAAGAAACTTAGATATAAACTCAAATTGAAAGAGAAACCTTAATCCTACTGTCATAAACCCGAGCAAACCACCCAATAATGTAATTAGACATGAAGTCAGACTCTAACTATATAATCGAAATCCAAGCCCTAGCAGGCACACAAGTACACATAGGCATACACAGTTAAGAGTTCAAATTCAGTAAAGTTTAGATCTCATCCACCAACCAAACAACAGGCCTTCGTAGATGAGGAATGTTGTCCTTGGTTCAATAATACCATGTAGTGCTGCTGTCGCTGCAACAAACGCAAGGCTACCCTCCACAAAAACAGCATGACAAATGCATGGCCCAGTCCATGGGGTATCTTCTCTCAGCTGTTCGACATTGCGTCCAAACAAAATGCATGGGCAAAAAAGACCAGTCCAACCTACAGTGGAGAAAAAGATATTAAATTTGGGGATTATCAAGCATCGAAATATGTCAGATACTTGTACTAGCTGCAGAAATTGGAGAAAACAAAACAAGAAATTATAACAAAAACAGAGAAATATACAAATATGAACCAAATCACTGCCTTCAACCGTGTAATAGGGTAAAGCATTATCTTCCAACATCCCCTGCACATCTTAAAGTTAATGTGCTCATGTGCCAATAAATGGTACCCATACCCTTTATGATAGTTAAATGAAACTCTTGATACATGCAAACGCATAAAATGAGGATTAAATTATATTTTATCAAGTTTTAAAAGGAATTGACTGTGGTTGGTTTAGGGCCGTCTGGTTGCACTTAAAATTGCAATTTCAACCGTTGCCAAGTAAAATTTGAATCGTTGCTTTTCACCATTTTCCAAATCTGGCATGGCAGCCGCAATATTGGACCATTTTACGACAGAATGACGTTTTTGCCCTTAATATTTAATTCATTTTGCATGACATATGGGCTTCTTCGGTAGTTCATTTTTACAATGTCAGATTTTGCTGCCAAAGTGGGCTCCATTCTACAGTATAGAAACGGTCTTGCTGAAAATTGGGAAGAAAGCGCTCCCAGAGAGGCAGTTAATAATAGTATAACCAATCAGTTAGTAACATCAGCATAACATACACTTGCATCTAAGCCAAAAATTAATTTAAGTTCTCAATTTTATGAATATACGAGACATATTCACATTATGGATAATCAAATTGAAAAAGAGTAACAAGAAAACTTCCAAAATCAGTTAAAAAACAATGCAATCGATTTATTATCCACATCCTCATATGAAACATCAGATACTTCACTAGTTCTTAAGTGGGACAGAGATGGAACTCACAACTTTCTGTATCCTCAGTACATCCAAAGATCCCAGTAGTCCAAGGTTCATCCGCAGGAGCTTGATAACTTTCTGGTAAAGGCTGTCCACATTCATTGCACTTGTGGACATGCAACTGTAGAATGAAGCACACAACTAAAAATTAATGAACAGTTGCTGAATTTGACCCGTGGTAAAATCTTGATATGCACAAATATATTTCATAAGCCAATTCTGTCAGTATTAAATTGGAATTTAAAACGGAGAATCACAAAAATTGAACTGGTCAAACTTGTGAATGCTGCTATTTGTGGTTTCAGCGAAAATTCTACAACCAGCAAGCCCATCCAAGCACTACTCGAAATATCGATCAGTTGGCATGTTCTAGATATCTTATAACATCCATATATCTTTTTTAAACTTTAATTTTTTGGTGTTCAGGTTATTCAGATTCCTAATAGTTCGGTAAAATCCTTATTTTTTTCTCGAACAAATCCTATATATTATTTCCATCTTACACCATCCAACTGCTGTTTAAGATTTGAAAAGGGGTTAGGCCAATAATTTTCCTCCACGGCCCACTACAAGTGTGTAGACAGAGAGACAGAGGATAGTGAGGGCTTGCCACTTGTATGTCGTAGATCTACAAGAAGACCTACAAGATTTGGTCCTCCTTTCACAGTTCCAATAAGACAGATTAAACTATCAAGTATAAAATCTAAAAATTGTGGGATGCTAAGTTGTTGACAATTCAAAGAATTAGCATTTTGCAACAGAGCAAGATTGAAAAATTAATTCCTTTCTCCTGAGTGCTTTCACCAACGTATTGTGCTATAAAGTCAGTTCATTCCCACATTATGGAACTTCAGTCAAATTCTCCACTCCCAAGTCTTACAAGTATTGGAATCGAATCAGCAAGAAAGGAAGGTCTAAGTGTGTAAATGAGAGAAGCATGAACTTCGGATGGCTTTATGCTTTGTTTTAGGAGGAAAATTGAGTTGTTGATGCAACAAGCCCTTCCTAATTAGAGAAGAAAAATTCAAATTAAAAAAGAACAAGAGTTGAGCAAAACAAGGATCTAACTATTTGTTGACAATGATGAGCATCGGACACTAGAAAGACCAGTATTTGAAATTCATTTAGTGTCAGAAATTAGCCAGAAAAACATTTTCAGTATGCTTAGTAATCAAGAAAAAAGACATTCTTCTAAAGGTATCAAACACACGACGATAACGTGGTCCAAACCCACAACACAAAACCATATAACCTGAAAATCGGTATACCAAACTTAAGAAACTTAGATATAAACTCAAATTGAAAGAGAAACCTTAATCCTACTGTCATAAACCCGAGCAAACCACCCAATAATGTAATTAGACATGAAGTCAGAGTCTAACTATATAATCGAAATCCAAGCCCTAGCAGGCACACAAGTACACATAGGCATACACAGATAAGACTTCAAATTCAGTAAAGTTTAGATCTTTCAGTAAAGTATTTGTCAAACTCAATCACCACACACATCGTAAAGATCAATATACAAAGAGATCAAATAAATAAAAAACAATAAAAGCCCATTTATAAAAATACAAATACAGAGAAACAAAAACCATACTTGAGGGACATCAATGGGTTGATTGAGCTCGCCGGGTTGAATCTCCTCGAGAGGCGTTTGTTCTTTTGTCAATTTCACATAACTCGACGGATGAATCCTTTCATCCGCCATTCTCGATAGATCTGAAAACCCAAAATTTTACAGCAAAATTCAACACAACCGAAACAGGAAACGAAAATTGACAGAAAAATAATAGACACGAACACAAACACTCACCGAAGCTTGATTTGGGATCGGATGATATAACAAGTTAACAGGTTGGAGAAAACGATGATAAATGCAATTGTAATATAAAATTGTAAATGCCGAAGACTTCGGCTTAGGATGATTTTTCAATTTCCATGCCGAATTTCTAGATTTGTCTAACCTCTGGGCTGTGTTTTTCCATTTTAAATAAGACGACTTTGCAGATCAATTCGATTTTCTTAATTTTGGGGTAAATATTAAAGAAGGTAACCCCAATTTGCCGGTAAATTTCAAATAAGGTAACCCCAATTTCGAGAGAAAACTTTTTAAATTTTTGTTGCTAGTTGTTCAACTTTAATTTGTTTATTTTTTATCACCTAACTTACATTTTTATTTCAAAAATAATATTTTGTATATAATCTTGACCAAGCTAACTGTGAGTCCAATTAAGAATTCTAAATTTTATTCCATGCGATCTCCTTTCAATTTTTTGGACAAATTAATTACTAACCTTATAGGTCATTTATTCGTGTGAATCGTCGTTAATTTTTGCTACGATTATAGATAGAATGATTAGGGGAGTGTCTTCAATTGAAATTATGATGGATTTTAAAAATCTTTCTAAATTTAGGTGTTTTCAATTGAGATTTTAATGAAATTCATTAAAATTTAAGTGTTCCCAAATGAAATTTTAATTAAATCCTTCAAAATTTAGGTATTCTCGAAACTAATAGATTTAAAAAATATTTTATTAATGGATGGATTTTAAAATATTTGGATGGATTTCAACCTTAAAAATACATATATTCAAATCTTTTGAAATTTCTTCATATTTAATGAAATTCTTATGAAATTTGTGAAAATCTATCCAAATTGACCAAATCTACGAAATTCATTAGGATTTATAATTTTTTAAAATCCATCAAAATCTTAGTTGAGGACAACTCCGTAAATTTATGTACACGTGTAAGCAAGGAGATTAAATTGAAATAATTAAAGTTGCATGACCAACATGAAACAAACTGTAAGTTAAGTTACCTCCCGAAAAAAATTCCACATTTTAGAAATTATTAATCAGTCCCTACATTTTTGTTTCTTCATTTTAAGGCCTCGTTTGTTTCTGATTAAAATCAAATTTTAATCTAAATCAAAGTCAAACAATCAATATTAACCACATTTTTTATGGGTCCACAGTTTTTTAAACCACACATTTCAAAAATTTCTATCACAATCTACTAAAAATCTAATTTTAATCCCCATCAAACACCCATTAATCCAGCATTGGCCGACCATGTTTTAATTTTTTTCCTTGACATTGTCGACTGCTTTATTTTCTCTTCGAAGAATAAAATAATAAGAACCACAATTTACGAGAAATAATATCTACCAAAATTAACAGTATTTGGAGCACGACGAAAGTCGGCCTTGAAGATTTGCACTCGTCTGACCGAGTCACATTCAGCAATCACGATCATGTACCCTAATTAAGCAAAAATGGAGCCTACTTGTTAACTTGTTTCAAAGCAGAATACATTAATTATATTTTTTTGTTTTTCAATCAGTTAATAAAATTGTTATGCATTTACAGCATCTTGTAACATAAGAAATTCATGGTGTGTAACTGTTTCATTCTTAATTTATTGTCAATTTATCGACACAAGATTTGGTCATTTTTGGTTTAGCCCACTCCAGCCCATTTTATCGACCAATTCAACGTGTTTATAAGTGACTTATTCTCTAAACTAGATTTACTTTTCTACGAGATATATACTTCTCAGAAAAGTAACAGTTAAAGAGTAATGTTTGAGTATTGGCAAACATGTTTATGCTTTAGTTATTTCCTTTTTCAAAGTACCAATGAGAATGAGTTGTTAGTGACCAACTAAACACTAATGTGAATGCATATTAGATATGCAGTATCGAATTTGACTGAATTCAATAGTATAATTAACAAGTTTTTAGCTTCCATCTCTTACCAAAAATTGACCAATTATAGAAACAATTTTCAAGATTGAAGTAAAAAAAATTTCAAATTTGTTTCATATATAGTAGTAACATTTTCATCATTGTACACCAGAATACAGTTGACATATTAAGGCCAATTTCTATACCAACCAGCCCATGCAGAAACCAATCTACTAATTCCAAGTGTAACAGCATGGTTACAATTCAATATCAGCCAATGCAATAATCAAATCTGCTAAATTAGCTGCCACGGCCATTAGTCTCATCACCCTATCAACCCTAATTTTCTTTGTTTTTTCCTTTGAATCCTTTGATTCTTCCATTGATTTAATAATCTTCACTTCTGTCTTAATCCCCTCTTCAATGAGTATAAAATCAGACATTATGAAAAATAAGTAACCAAATGACTCACTAAATGCTGATTTGAAACTCATTCTCATAATCAACTTTGCATCCAACACTCCAATTCTTAACAACCAAAGAAAGTGGTCAAAGAAGAAGTAGACCATTTTGTCGGCATTTGCAAGCACAGAAAGCAACCGAAAAGTTGTGGTGGGGCCCAGATTCAGCCTTAGCGTGTTAAAGCCGGTAAGAAACCGTCTTGCTTAGACCAGCTGCCACTTCCCATTGCTTAGCCTTGGTGGCTCCATCGAGATATGTTTTTTGACATGCCAATGAACAAGTTTTGATATTTATTGAAAAGTCTCTACGAGTTTGTCGATGCCATCCTTCTTTGCTAGAAAAATTACCAGCTTGTCTACTATGTCATTCATGGTCGAGAGTTGTGTATGGAAAAAATGTGATTATTTGATTAAAATGGGAAGGAACTCAACTGGGATTGCAGAAAGTGTGTGTACCGAGTAAAAAATTGGAGGACAGCCACAAAAATTGGTTTCTTGGATAGAACAAAATATTAAACTTGGACCTTGGTTGGACAATATCCATTTGTCATCAGCAGTGTTGACTTGTTGATATTCAATCACAAGGNTTTTTTTTTTTTTTTTTTTCATCTTTTTCGTATTTTAATTTAAAATTAATATTATTAACTTAGGAAAACAAAATTCTTCTTTTCGAACAAAGTGATTAATTTGTTAAGAGTATTAAGAAATATATTAATTTATGTTAAGAATATTAAGAAATACGTTAATTAGTATTTGTACACACTCGCGTTATGAGGAAAAGAATTGCTTGAAATTACACCATTTCCTCCTTGCGTAAATTACCCTTTATCTCTCTCTCTTCACAATCAATCCATCCCCATAAATTTCTAAGGGTTTTCTCGTTGCAATTATTTATTGATTATTGCAATTACTGAAAATTTAAGGTTCATCATCTTTAATCAATTAACAATGGACGCTCAGAGGGCTTTGCTTGATGAACTCATGGGTGCAGGTTAGCAGCAATTAAACCCTAATTTCGGAAAGTTCAATCTTTCAATTTATATTTCAATTATGTAATTTGCACTTCCCATAGCCCAACCAACTATTGAAAAAACAAGAGTTGTGCATGGCTGCATAAAGTTAAGCACTGGAATTGTTACTGGGAAGCGAATGTTTAATATTGTTCCCCAAATTTCTGATTTGGGATTTCCAAAGTTTAAATTTTTTGGCTATGCGATTTACTATCCGAAATGAGCCCCTTTTTTTTTTAATTCAATACACGCACTTATATAAGTGTAAATTTTCTAAAACCAATTTCTCTTTGAATCTTACTAATTTTTGTGATTTTTGAATTTGATGCTTCATAAAATTTCTTTTCTTGTTGTGGCAGCACGAAATTTAACTGAAGAAGAGAGGAAGGGGTACAAAGAAATTAGATGGGACGATAAGGAAGTTTGTGGATGCTATATGGTTCGATTCTGTCCCCATGATTTGTTTGTCAACACTCGAAGTGATCTAGGTAATCTCTTCATTCATTAATCTTCACAGCACTTCTAACATTTGATGTTAAACTAGTCAGAAAGTTCACTTTAAAATATATCTTTCCATTTATAAGAATGTGCTAATGCTTTAAGGGCTCGGCGAAATATGAACGAAAATTAACATAGTTGATCCCCTGAAGAATGTAATCTCTTTTTATATTTACTTATTTTAAACGAATGATGTATTCACCTTGTCTTTTCAACATGCCAATATGTTCATTCCTGTACACCTATATTTTTGCTTATGAGTTATCTTTGTTGCGTTCATTTTGCATCAGGAGTGTGCCCAAAAATTCACGATCCGAAGTTGAAGGAAAGGTAATTTATAATAATAATTTTATTCACAGTTATATTATCAATGTCTTGAAATGTGATTGCAGCTTCCTTGTTTATGTTTCTATTTTCGAACTCTTCTCTAGCTTGGTATGGTCTTTATCATGTATGATTGTGAGCTTACGATGGAGATAAAGCTATTCATTAAATAGAGATTAGCATTCCGTCTTCTTTGATTGTTTTGCATTAAACGCAAACTAATCAATTAGAGATTCAATGTGGTTGTCCCCTTGGGAATGCCTTTGATCTTCAATAACAGAACCGAGTTTTCTTTTGGTCTCATAACATAGAAAACATTATAAAGGCATGTTCTACTAGAATTTATTAAATCTACAACTTGGAAACTATTGGAACATCTAGGAAAGATACACCTTTTGGAATCTGTTTTACTTTCATTTATTATTATTATTATTTTTTCTGACAGTCTGGTGAACACTAACCGTTGGGAGGCATATACTGTTTTATTTGTATTTCTCATTCATTATTCCTCAATGAGCTGTGTGCTTTTCCTCTCATGAATGTTGAACACGTGCAAGAATTTGATTTTAACAGTAAGATTTGATGGCAGATTCTTGTCCTACTATGTTGAGTAGCCATCACTTCTGATTTGAGCTATCACAGAGTGTATTTCTATCCTGATTGAGGGTCATTTTATGTAGCTAAGATAATGAACCTTTGTTATGAAATATAGACTATTAATCAGTCTATTATTAAGGATAGATGCTTCGGGTCTCCATATAGGATCATGCATCTATCTGGCTTCCGTAAAATTAAGATATTATGTATTATGCATGTTCTTCCATGTCTCTGGCAAAAATTATTACTACTACCCTGTTGCTAAATTATTTGAACTCTTAATTTTCACGTTACAATGACTAGTTTTATGTGACTCTTTTTGTTTCCTCTCTTTTATTTAAATATTATAAATATGTTCGAATAATTTTCAGTAATAACCCCACATCCCCAGTTTCAAACACTTATCTAGGATATTCAACAATATAATGGTCATTTTTTTGACACTTTTTCTAGATTTATCTTGCATCCTACCTAAAAAAGTTGGCACAAGAACCATTGTCCATAATGAATTTTCTGCTAGTCTCTGAGATGCTTTTGTCATCTAATTTGCTTTGCTGTCATAAATATGAGCTAACCTCGCAGTTGTAATGAGATTAAGCTGTGTATCTCTTTAGTTTTGAGAAGTCCCCCAGGCACGATTCGTATGTTTCCAAGTTTGAAGCAGAGCTAGCTCACTTCTGTGAGAAGTTGGTATGTATTTGTCTTTAAGAATTCTGAAGTCCAAATCCTCAAGTACATATACTCCTTGATTTCTATGTTTGATCATACTTGTTCTTCTATTTCAGGTTTCAGATTTGGATAGAAAAGTTAGGCGTGGCCGGGAGCGTCTTGCTCAAGAGGTTGAAGTTCCCTCTCCCCCACCGATGTCAGCTGAAAAAACTGAGCAGATGTCTGTTCTGGAAGAAAAGATAAAGAACCTGCTGGAACAAGTTGAGTCTCTTGGTGAAGCAGGGAAGGTTGATGAAGCTGAGGCACTCATGAGAAAGGTGATGCTTTATGTTTAGAAAATGATGTATACCCTTATTAAATGTATCCTAAAATTCTGAGTTTATAAATGTGCATCGATAACTTTGATACGCTTTTCAGGTGGAATTGCTAAACGCTGAGAAGACAGCCTTGACACAACCACAGCAGGATAAATTATCCATGATTGCACAGGAGAAAAAAATGGCTTTATGTGAAATATGTGGTTCTTTTTTAATAGCAAATGATGCTGCTGAGAGAACTCAGTCTCATGTTACCGGCAAGCAACATATGGGTTATGGCATGGTCCGGGACTTTCTCACAGAATACAAGGTAATTATTATGCTGATGGATAATTTATTTGGGTATAGGATTATTATGCAAAAGGTTCCATTTGTATTGTGATTATTGTTGCAAAATATCATAATATTGTGACTTGTTATTATATTGTATGTGACTTGTGAATTGAATACCATTATCAGACAGCTAAGGAAAAGGCAAGGGAAGAAGAAAGATTAGCTCAGGAAAGAGAAGCTGCAGAGCAGAGGAAGCTAAGGGAAAGGGAACATGAGAGGAAACATGGAAGAAGTGACTCTCCTGACAGGTACAGGTACCGCCATAGGGATTTTGACAGGGAGAGGGACCGATATCGAGAACGCGACCATGACCGTGAAAGGTCTCATGAAAGGAATGGCAGAGGAAGCCGAGAGAGGGTAAGAGGATCAGATTTAAAGCATAGCAATGCGAGGGACGGAAGAGAAGGAAGTAGGGATAGATACCGTGATAGAAGTAGGTCACGGTCTCCCGTCAGGCATGGTCAAAGGAGGTCATCTAGGAGTCCAGTTCGCTCAAAATAGGGATTATGTAGATTATGCCTGGACTTTGATTTCTGAAGAGGTAGACATTTTTATACTCACCAAGTTTTATGTATGTGTGTTTTGAAGTCTTAAGCTATGTCATCATTACGAGTAAAATTGTTTTTTGTTCTCACAGCTCTATTTAGACTTAAACATCGCCCTATCATCAATATAATTACAGGAGAAAAGGTTGAGGTAGGTATCAATTCATTGTTGTGACTTATCTGTTTGCATTTTGGTTTATTGTTTGTTCAATGCATCACAATTGAATGGATCATACTGCTATTCATGGAGAATATATGTATTTCCGAACCTCGAGGTAACAAACAATTTATTTCGTCATCTTCAAAATTTTATTAAGACCAATTTGGTTGTCCTCTTTTGGTTCATTCAGATGCTCCGGTGCAATATTGGATTACAATATCTTTGGTAACTGCTCACAGAAGGAAATTCTTGCTTGTGATTGTTGATTATTTGCGAGTTAATGAGTATACGATTGAGATTTCATGTAGATACTATGTTGCACTTTCGTGAAGCTCTATTGCAGACGGGGTAAACATCTCTTAACTGACTCTTTTTCCATTCCTCATCTACACGGTTTTATATTAGTTGAGCTGTGCAGGTGTAACACACAACTTTAGTAGTGAATGTCTAATTAAGTGATAATTTCTGAAACATGAGATTAGGAATTAAATGTTCTTGTTGGTCTAGTGTGGTGGTTCTTTGTGTGCGCCCACGTGTGTGTATGTACGCATGACATCTCTTTCCCTATTTGAAGACAAACTCTTCTGGCACAATGAATCCTACTGCTTGAAATTGTACTCCAAGCACAAGGATGGGATTATCCACCTCTTGAAAAATATCAGAATTACTTAAATTGGTGACACGAGTTTGTGTTTGGCAAGTTGCCATTTCATTGTTTTCGCACCTTTTGATTTCTGCAGGAAGGACTTGTTCAGGGTTATTACTGTATCTAATCACATTTGCGCCCTTAGCTTGCATCTCCCAGTGTTAGCACCAGCCCAATGCTGTGCTTTGGCAGTTGGTTTTTATGTCGTTGAAAGTAAGGTCTAAATTATACTTTTTGCTTTAACTTAATTTATAAATTCTACGGTTTCTGAAAAAGGTTGCTCATTTGAATGTCGAGACAATTAATTTTCGAACTACATATTGTATTTTTGCTTGGATTTCATTGATAAGAGAGAAGGAAAAACTCGCTTAATTGGAGCCAAGGTTTTCAGACCCTCTTCAACACTAGCTATGTTTGGCTCATGTTTGTGAATTGTTTATGAACACTCAAATTATTTTTGCATACATTTTTAGAGATTTACAAGTACTATTCACCATTTATTTTTATCTATTTTTAACCAGAAAACTTTATATTATTTCATTGCCTTGGATAATTGAAGTTCGACAGAATACTCAAATGAAAGAATAGATGAACCCCAAAATCCAAACCCTGCATTAGAATTTTGGTTGAGAGAGATGATAAAACAGAGACGTAGAAAAATATTACGATGGCAAAGGATACCAAAAATCATGGTTACTAAACCCAGGCGTGAACATGCCGGGAAATCGACCTGAAGGTCACATTGGTTCAGGTGGTTAAATAGATCGTTTTCTACCCAGTTTTTACTCACCAGGACCAGTTTGTTTGGACTTGAAATAGAAGGGTGGAAAGAATATTCGAATCTGGAATGTTACACATTGAATCGACATGGATGTTAAAATCATGCTTTCAAAAGGGAAGAATTCATAAATCAGGGTTTAAGTTTCAACAATTCAAAATTTAGATTTGAAGTTTATAAAATACAAAAATCAGATAAAATTGTTAATTAAAATATTTGGTTCCATGTAATTTTCACTTTTCAAAATAACAATGATCCACGAATTAAACTATTGACTTACTGGTTGAACCGTGGATCCAGTGACTATGTACTTTTGCCAAGTCAATAATTAGGTCAGAGTCAAATAAAATTAAGCCCAGTTTGACCTCATTGTTTGAGATTATAATTTTTAGAATGATGATTTTTGAAGAAAGTGTGGTTAAAAAAAAAATTATTTTAATTTACATGTAATATTATTTTATTGAAAAATATATGATTGATAAAAAAAATGAATTATAATTTTAATGAAACGGTTAATTATTGTCATTTGCGAGAACTTTCCCAAGCAAAGTGCTTTAGGCCCAATGCGCTAAGGCCCAGACTGGGAAGTCGGTGCTAAAATTAGAACATCTCCAGAATTTTCTTGAATGTCTCTCGAAAATTCTACACAAAACGTCCTGTCGCTATAAATTCACCATTGTAGTACGTGTCACCGTGCACAAGCTTCCATTAAGCTCTTCAGTTATTCCGTTATTTCACAAGCTTTTGATAACATCATTGTAGCTATGGCGTCTTCGCTCGCAATGAAAAGGCTGTTGTCTTCGAACTTGCTCTCCCGGTCCCTCCGCCCTGTCCGTACGGTGGCTCAGCCGTGCACCTCGCGCTTATTTAACACCAATGCTATGCGTCAGTACGACCGCGATGATCGTGATCTCGACATTGATCGCCGATCCGATCGACGTGTCTTCTCCCCGTTCTCAGGTAGTCGTCTTCTAGCTCCCTCCACTCACTACTTTCTGTCTGCTACGCAAGGTCATCAACACAACCAAAACGTATGATTATAAATGTAGTGCTTTTGTTAATTGATTTCTGATTTTTTAAATCTCTGTTTAGCTAATTACTTCTCTACGTGTTCGTTATTTCGTGTTTCTCGTTTGTTAGCTTTCACTTTTTTTACAGTATTGGTAATTTGGTAAATCAGTACAGAGAATTTCTGATTTACAAATTCAATCGTGAAATGTAACCTAACTAGCAGGTAATCGTATATGATAATATGAACGAGCTCCGTATTCAACTTTTGTGAAATCGATTACGAAAGCATTGTTTATTTGCCTACTAAGAACATTAGTTTTGTGAAATGCAGAGGTGTTTGATCCATTTTCGTCAAGGAGCCTAAGCCAAATCCTGAACATGATGGACCAATTCGTGGATTCCCCTGTTGCCTCTGGGATTCCCAGAAGTTGGGACGCTCGGGAAACTGACGACGGCCTCCATCTCCGAATGGACATGCCTGGACTAGGCAAGGAGGAAGTCAAGGTGTCCGTGGAACAAAATACTCTAATCATCAAAGGCGAGGAGAAGAAGGAATTCGAGGACGAAGAGAGTGGGAGAAGGTACAGCAGCAGAATTGATCTTCCGGAGAAACTGTACAAGACTAATGAGGTCAAAGCAGAGATGAAGAATGGGGTTCTAAAAGTTTTCATACCCAAAATCAAACAAGAGGAGAGGTCTGATGTTCTCCATGTCAAAATTGAGTGATTAGTGACTGTAGGTGGTGTTGAGAATTAATCATGAGTGTTTTGGTTCCTTAATTTCGGTCTCAAATCTTGTAATCTTAATGGACTTCGTGTTTTATTTTAATTTGAGGAAATTATAAATAATCAGGCATTTAAGTTTTTAAATACTCATAATGTACACCTGCACATCTCTTAATTGAATTATTAATTATATTAACTTAAATATCTCTCCCTCCCTCCCTCCCTCCCCTTTTCACGCGTCACTCTTACCCGTCTCTCACATTCCCTCTCTTCCTGTTCACTGATAGCATTTTCTTCACCGACGCAAGCGGCATTTGGGTAGCTGAGTGTTGTCGTGCGCAACCCCATAGTTGTCGCGTGGAGACTTTAAATTTTCTGGCAGTCTCATCTTCTCCTCCTTGCATCACAGACCAGCCTTCTCCTAGCTCTATGTCAGCAACACAACCTTGAACCACCATCGTATTAGAGCACCTCCACAGATGATGCGAGGGTCATTGATCAGAGCTACCCTGCTCACAGTGCTACCCTGCTCAGTGGCATCATGTCTCCGTTGTGTTGAGATGATTTTGGACGTGAAGATAGCAGCCACATCAAATTTGGTTGATTTCGGGCTTTGTTTGTTTTAATTTAAATTAAATAATTAATATTAACTATATTTTTTATAGATT
This sequence comes from Fraxinus quadrangulata, assembly GCA_903798255.1. Classification (NCBI taxonomy): domain Eukaryota; kingdom Viridiplantae; phylum Streptophyta; class Magnoliopsida; order Lamiales; family Oleaceae; genus Fraxinus; species Fraxinus quadrangulata. The sequence continues at coordinate 40,558 of CAIGRB010048197.1, read as the reverse complement.
TCACAATTTTTTAATCATATATTTCAAAACTTCTATCATAATTTACTAAGAGTGTGTTTGAGTCACATTATTTTGAAAGAATGTATTTTGGAATAGTAGATGATAGAAAATATGTAGTTGAAAAAGAAAGAAAGATTATTGATGTGTTGAAAAAATTATTTTATTGAAAAATGTGTGATTGAAAATGAATAGAAGAATGAGAATGAAAAAAATAATGTGCCTCAAACAGTGGCTTCTATGGTGTGGTGATGTTTAATTGGTTTTAATGGCGTTTAATCTAGAGTTGGTAGTGATGGATTTGGCCGTGGCGATAGTGTGCTCTACGTCCTGATTTGGTAGCTGTGCCATGGAGGTCAAGTGATGGATTTGGCTGCTTGATGGTGGATCGAGATTTGGTAGTTGTGTTGTGGAGGTGAAGTGGTGGCGGTGATGGATTTGCTGCTGATAGTGGATCTCTATTCGGTGATTGTGTTGTGGAGGTGAGGTGATGGTGGTGAATCTAGCTTAATGGTGGTGGTGTTTTTCTGCCATGTGTGATTTGTTTGCAATGGTGGTAGTGGCGGTAGTGGTTCTGATGGCGAGTCGGCGGTGGTGTTGATTTGTTTAAGGTGGTAGTGATGGTTTTGACGGCGATAGCAACGGTGGTGCTGCTGGAGGCAGTGTTGAGGTAGTGGTTGTAAGTGTTGTGCAGTGGTGGTGTTTGACATCGATGCTGTGTGCGGTGATCGTGGTAGCGGTGGTCGTGGGTGGGATGAGATGGGATGGGTGTGTGACCAATTATTTGGTTAATTGTGACAATAATTGATTAATTTTTTATAAATAAATAATATGTGACCTAAAAACTGTGACTGTGACCCACAATTTATTAAGTTGTAATTGAGTTGCGATCAATAAAAATTTTAATTTTGTGACCAACTATTTGATTTATTGTGACTAACCATTAAAATGTGCCCTTAAAAATCGATAATTTGTAATTAAAAAATAATTTGTGACCAACAAATTTGAAAATATGTGACAAATAGATAAATCGTGACATATAATTTTTTATTATGACCAATGAAATAAATTGTAAAGTATAAAATTTTTGATTTGTGCCCTCAAAATAATATGTGACAAATTAATTTAATAATATGCTATCAATAAATAAGTCGTCATCTATAATTATGTACATGTAGCTATTAATTATATAATTGTGAATTTATTGTATTTAAATAATAATTATTTTTAATTAATTAACTAAATACCTGAGTTTTGCATTTTTTAAACTTAATACATGATTTTTACAATTATAAAACTTAATGCTTGATTTGTGAACTCTTCCCTTTTAATTTAGCGGTGAGATTATGTTCTCTCATTTAAATCTGGGTTTTATTGGAATCTTGATTTTTGTCCATATCGAATTTGTGGTAATTACATGAAACCCTACTTTTCAATATTCAAATTCAAAAATCAGATTTCAACGAAATTTGTGATCTAAAAAAACATTTGTAATCTCGAACTAATTTGTGATCTATAAAATTTGGTGGGGTGTTTGGTGTATGTGACCAACTATTTGAACTAATTGTGACATTAAAATTCAACAATTTGTGATTAAAAATTAATCTGTGACCAATAAATTTGAAAATATGTGATCGATAGATAACTGTTATCTGTAATTTTTTGATCCGTGACCAATAAAATAATCTATGACCTATAAAATTTTTGATTTGTGATTTATCACGTTACAGTCGTTAAGGTCACAGATCACAGTCACAGGTCAATTATAGGTCATAAATAAATGTAAACGGGTTACATGTTTTTTTGTAGAGTTATGGTTCGAAGCGATCGTCGGAGTTGAAACAATTGTCGGAATCGGAGCAGTCTTCGGAATAAATCGATGGCTGAACGGTCACTGAAATATTTACCGGCATCGGAGCAGTCACCGGAATACTCGTCGGAATCAGAGAAGTTATCGAAACGGTCGTGAAAATCGGAGCAGTCGTCGAAATCGGAACGGTCGTCGAAATCGAAGCAATCGTCGGAACGGTGATCGGAATAGTCGCTGAACGATCGTCGAAGCGGCTGGGTGGTGGAGGTGGGGTGAGTTATTAAATGTCCGATTTTCGAAATTTTAAAGTTGTTTTTCTTATTATTTGAAATAGTGTATACTTAAAGTAGGATTTATGAATTTTTCCCATCGAACTTTGTGACAAATTTGGGCAAGCCCAAGTGATTATCTTAAATTTTAACTGTCTTGAAAACTTGTGTTTCTTGAAACACACCGCAAGCTAAACATCTAAAAGTCTAATGATAAGTGAATTTTTTTTTGTGACAGACGAGAGAGTAATATAATTTACTTACCAAGAGATGAACGTGATGTTATAATTTTTTTTTTATTTTACAGTCATTATGTCACATTAAACAGTCAAGAAAAAGGTTATTATTAACATTTCTATAATAGTCATTTGTCCAACAAATTTGTATGTCTAGACATTTCATTTTTCAAAGGTATATATGGCTGGAAAAAAAAAAATTCCAGGTTAGGGAACAATACATTTATAAGATATTTACTTTACACCATTTCAAAAATACAACAACAAATTTTAAATTTCACAAATCAGGTTTTTTAATTTTTTATTTATGAAATAATGAATTATTAAATCAATTTATTATTAAATATTTAATTCTAATATAATATAATTACCCCACCTC